>OMLP01041368.1:0-32925 GCA_900302685.1 Spondyliosoma cantharus | reverse complement strand
CGGGCCAAAACAGACCGCCAATATGCCGCCCTCTGTGTAAACATGCTGACCGGGCCGGCAAAAGGCCGGCCTATTTGCGGCTTATTGCCCAGTGTAAAAACGGCTACTGTTTATGGCGGAGGTGGGGAGCTGTTGACCTCGACTGGGGATATCGTCGGGTGGTGGAAGGAATACTTCGAGGATCTTATCAATCCCACTGACACGCCTTCCATAGAGGAAGCAGAGGCCGGGGACTCAGAGGTAGATCCATTCATCACCCAAGCAAAAGTCACTGAGGTAGTTCGGAAGCTCCTCAGTGGCAAAGCACCGGGGGTGGATGACATCCGCCCTGAGTACCTGAGTAAGTCTCTGGATGTTGTGGGGCTGTCTTGGCTGACACGCCTCAGCAACGTCGCATGGCAGTCAGGGACAGTGCCTCTGGACTGGCAGACCGGGGTGGTGGTCCCCCTATTCAAAAAGGGTGTGTTCCAACTATCGGGGGATCACACTCCTCAGCCTCCCTGGTAAAGTCTATTCCAGGGTACTGGAGAGGAGAATTCAGCCGATAGTCGAACCTCAGATTCAGGAGGAACAATGCGGTTTTCGTCCTGGCCGTGGAACACTGGACCAGCTCTATACCCTCCGCAGAGTGCTCGAGGGTTCATGGGAGTTTGCCCAACCAGTTCACATGTGTTTTGTGTCCCTCGTGGCGCTCTGTGGGGGGGTGCTCCGGGAGTATGGGGTCGGGGGCCCTCTATTAAGGGCTGTACGGTCCCTGTACCACCGGAGCAGGAGCTTGGTCGAATTGCCGGCAGTAAGTCAGACCTGTTCCCAGTGCATGTTGGGCTCCGGCAGGGCTGCCCTTTGTCACCGGTTCTGTTCATTATATTCATGGACAGAATTTCTAGGCGCAGCCAAGGGCCGGAGGGACTCTGGTTCTGGAGCCACTGGATTTCATCTCTGCTTTTCGCAGATGATGTTGTCGTGTTGGCTATGGAGTCAAAGTAAGCTGAATGAATGTGATTTGTCTAACTATAAATAGGGGTCTCTGTCTGTCTTTCTAGATGGCTTTTAAATATCTCGAGAACTACAGTTCATCCGATCTACTTCACACTTCTCCAAGGAAGTGGTGCATTCTGGACACGTGACACTTAATTATTATTAATACACTTTGAATAAACAGAAAACAGTGCTTTGTGCAACAGCAGGGGCGTGGCTCTGCAGACCTAAGCTGGGCTCACACTTGATCCCTTTTACAAGATCTCATGTGGAAGCAAATGTAAACAAACATTCTGCAACAAGTAGCTTTAGTAACATGTTGCAGAAGGTTAAACAAGTCTGCATAAGTCAGGAAACATGGTCAGCACAGGTTTTCTATTCTTTAGTGAGAACTGGAGGTGAGATTTTACATTTCTGTCAACAATAGTATGATTGTTAATGTTGGCCTTAAGGGCTCCAATGTTTACTGTTGTTTGGCAGCACTGTCAGCTGCTCTGGGATATATATCTATAAAGTGTGGGTTGGGGAAATTCAATTATGTTCTGCTTCTACAAACTATATTGTTTGCTATTTTTGTTTTTACATTGTAAAATGCAATTGTAATTGTATAATCTGTAAAAATGTGTGATACATTTAATCATGGATGACATTTTTAAATGTTACATTTGATTTAGTCTTGTAATTTTGGAATTCTTTTTGGCCAAAATTTTGATGATTAAGTTAACACAGTGAATTGACAGGGTTTAAAGGTTTTGTGAAGCTGGTGAGGGATCATATTCATATGGCTACAATAGTGACCGCTAGTGGTTGGTTGGCTGGTGACTCCGATGTCCATGCCTGCCTCAGGCCAACAGTGTGTCAACAGAGAAAAGGACTGTAGCACATACTTGGAGTGGAAAAAGACAAGTTACTGTACAACTTATTTCCTCAAGTCTGTCTTTAATGCATATGGACGTAATGGAGGGAAAACCTAGCTGACAGACATTATTTCTTCTTTGAAGCCTGCGACTCAGCTGTTCCACTTTTAGTTACAGTGCATCACAATACACGATAGATTATTCACATTTTGTAATGTGTTGTCAAGCCTGTGTCAGCTGCACTCCACTGCGGAAGCCTCCCTCGCCAAGGATCACCAACTAGGGCCAATTATGTCACTGTTGTTGAGTGCTAGTGCCAATGGTTAATTAGCAGCTTTGGTCCTTCACATTCCCCCCCTGACCTGCATTTTCACCCTCAGCTATTTTCCTCTTCATCACCTCCCTACTGTTGCTGATACGTTTGCTCTGGCACAAAGAAACAAGCATGTCATCACTCCGTCTGCCCTCTGTAGGCACCTCCATCTCAACATCCCCCTTCCCTCCCTATTTTATTGTCTCTTTCATCCCCCAGTCTCAATCTCTCACAGCGGTCACAGTTGACAGCTCTCTGAAGGGGGTGAAGTAAAAGACAAAAACAGAAAAACAATGAGAATACCAACCAAGCAGCTTCCCTACATGTACAGCAATACTTCTTGTTCTTCAAAAAAAAAAGGGTGGAGGAGGAGGAGGAGGGGGAGACAATGTGAACAAGTGTGTGTGTGTGTCTGTGCAAAAGGAAGAGGGAGAAATAAAAACAAGGAACAAGGAGAGAAAAATCTCCTGGGGGGATATCATACCCCTCTTTTTCCCTCTCTCTGTTTCTGTCTGCATCTCGCAGGAATATGAGAGTGATTGATAGCGAGTGCAGGGTGTGCATGTGTGATTTTGTTTAACAGTGTGTGTATTTGATAAAAAAAAAAGAAGCCTGTGAGTGTGCGTTTACATGTGAGTGTATGTGTGAGACACTGCTTCACCTCTGTTCAGTCTCCTCAGGCTTCATCCCTCTTATCTTCCCTCTCTCACAGTTTCCCTACCTCTGTCTGTCTCTATCTCGCTGTCTTTTTCATTACACCCTTTGATGACGAGAAGCTAATTGCTGTGCCGGGGCACGAGACAAAGCGTGGGAGGGAGACAGAGAGTGATGGAGAATGGGGAAAGGAGGAGGGGGAGATAGAGGGAGGGCTGAGGGATGGATGGATGGAATGAGTCAAGGAAGGAAAGATAAGTGCCTTAGGAGCCTTGTCATGAGTGGAGACAGATCGCCCGCAGGGATGATTTCTGCTGCTGTGATTGAGTCCCTCCCTCCAGTGTTGAGATAGACAGGCGCACACGCGTCCTGAAATATTTTGGAAGGAACGTCAACTAAGGCCGTGACATTCTACTGAGGTGCACGGATTCTGAATTTTCACAGATATACTGTAGGTGTTTTAGGATATTTCTAACATTCACAGTTTGTCTTTTGCAACTTTGAAGATTTTATTTGTAGAGTTTGGCCTAGATTAAATTTATCAGCATAAAATTAAATGCTTCTCCTTTTGAGAGAAAATCTAAATAAACAGGTGTGCAGCAGTTAGGATTTCCATTATCCAGTAATAACATTTTTATTACCAGGGAAATCAATGTGAAATGTGAAAATTGACTTTGCTTTGTGTGTGCACACATGTGCAATTTGAATTGATAAACGGTGAGGCCATTCTGGAGAGAGAAAGCTGACTGTTCAATCTGAATCCCAGGTCATCACATGCTGATGCTTTTGGGTTAGTGATGCATGGTTCTCCATGAACTGTTCACTTGTTCAATAAATGCAGATAATATTTCAACAGAATTCCTCCATTTTGTCCAAGAGATTGAAATTTTGACTGGTGCAAAATATGGCAGCTGTGACGTCTCTGGATGAAACCTCTGGTGAAAAACAAAGTACAGGAACAAGCTCTGAGGGGTTTTAATGAACTCCCTTTTAACTTAATTGACTGTCTCAGGTGGCTTGTAGCGCCACATTATGTAATAACGCCCCATTATGTAATAATGTAATACATTTTCAATTCATTATGTAATAACGCCGCATTTTGTAATCTGCCACATTTTGTAACAAAATTCTCGAACGCAATATGTAATAAACTTTGCTGCATTTTGTAATAAGTTCTTACATATTGCATCAGTAATTACAAAATGCAGGTGTTGCACTTTTTTTTTTATCAAGAAAATGTAATAATTTGGTGCATTATGTAATAAACCACCAAAATGGATGTCTTAATTAGAAAAAAACATGATACCATGAACGACATTGACTTTAAGCATACCAGCATGAATCGTAAATATGAATTAATTTCAAAAACTAGTAGGTTGGAGGTAGGATGTTTCATTGGTCAAATCTAAATCAAATATGTAATAATAATAAATATAATAATATAATGAATTCATAGAGAATGTGTTTGAAAGCTCATAGAGACAAAAACTGCATTAAATGAATCTGTGCACTGAAATATTGGAAGACATATGCACATGCAATCTGGATTATGTTATGCAAATATTATACTTGAAAGTAGACAAAACACAAAAACAAATATGGAACAGAAAATGTAACAAATTTTGCCTTGTTACAGGATATGTAAAAAAAAAAAAAAAAAACTCACAATATATATGAGTGAAAAGTAGTTTACAGACAGGAGCTGACAACTTTTTCTCTAAATTCTATCAAAGAAAAAAGTAACTCGCTCAATACATTTGAAATTTTTTACTGTAGTAGTCTTATATACGGAAGTACCGAAGAGTATTGCTGCCATACCAGAAAAAAAAAAAAAAATCAGTATCACGTTATAACGTGATAAGTTTCGGGAGGCCAGAGAGAACAAAGGCAACCTGTCAGTGCTATGGCTGGATCTAGCAAACACATTCGGCTCTATTCCACACAAGCTAGTCCAGCTCACTCTGACGAAGCATCATGTGCCCAGGAGGTGTAGAGCACTCATTGCTGATTATTACAACAACTTCAGCATGAGGGTCTCTTCAGGTGCAATTACATCAAGCTGGCACAAAGTGGATCATCACTGGGTGTTCCATCTCTCTCCCTAGCCATGAACATGCTCACCAAGTCTGCTGAGCCAGAGTGCAGAGGGCCCCGAATGAAGACCTGACATCGGCAACCACCCATCAGGGCATTTATGGATGACCTTACAGTCACAACCGAATCAGTTCCAGGAT
Source organism: Spondyliosoma cantharus (assembly GCA_900302685.1). Classification (NCBI taxonomy): domain Eukaryota; kingdom Metazoa; phylum Chordata; class Actinopteri; order Spariformes; family Sparidae; genus Spondyliosoma; species Spondyliosoma cantharus. Next base: position 27,889 of record OMLP01041368.1, on the reverse strand, counting down.
GCCGGTGGATCCTGAAGGGACTCGAAAAGATCACGGAGTGGGCCCAGATGCGTTTCGAACCAGCCAAATCAAGATCTATGGTGCTGAGGAAAGGAAGGGTGGAGGACAAGTTCCGATTTGACATCGCAGGCACGGCCATTCCAACCATCACAGAGCAGCCAGTCAAGAGCTTGGGCAAGTTTTTTTGACAGCACCTTGAGAGATACAGCATCCATCCAGTTAACCTGCTCTGAGCTGGATGGCTGGCTGAAATCTGTGGACAAGTCCGGCCTACCTGGAAAGTTCAAAGCCTGGATCTATCAGCATGGCATTCTTCCCAGGATCCTGTGGCCCCTTCTCGTCTATGCTGTCCCAATCACCAGAGTTGAGTCCCTAGAGAGGAAGGTCAGTAACCATCTGCGAAGATGGCTTGGCCTACCCAAAAGCTTGAGCAGCATCGCACTCTATGGGCGCAACAACAAGCTGCAACTTCCCTTCAAATCCTTGGAGGAGGAATTCAAGGTATTAAGAACAAGAGAAGTGGTGCAGTACAGGGACTCAAACGACCCAAAGGTGGTCAACGCAGGTATCCAGGTGAGGACTGGCAGGAAGTGGAGTCCAACCTGCAGACATGGGGCATAGCAGAGACACCGGCATGCCCCCTGTGCTGCAAGCAAGGAACCTTGGGACACATCCTCAGCTGCTGCACTCGGGCACTTGGAGATGGCCAGTATAGATGGAGGCATGATCAAGTCCTCAAGACCATTGCTGAAACTGTCAGTGCAGGACTTGTGTGGGCAAAGCAGTTCCGACCCTCCAAAAGATCAATCGACTTTGTCAGAGTTGGAGATCAGGCAGACCATCCTGACCTCTGTGAAAGACTGGCAGCTGTTGGTGGACCTCGAGCAACAGCTGAAGTTTCCCAGCCACATCGCAGCAACTACCCTGCGACCTGACATTGTCCTCATGTCTGAGTCCACCAAACAAGCGGTTCTACTCGAGCTGACAGTACGGTGGGAAGATCACCTGGAAGAAGCCTTCGAAAGAAAGCTCTCCAAGTACGCGGGACTGGTCAGCGACTGTCAGCAGGCTGGTTGGAGAACGAAATGCCTCCCAATGGAGGTCAGATGTAGAGGTTTTGCAGCCCGTTCTTTGGCCAGAGCCTTCAGCACGTTGGGCATTGAGGGAGAGAGGAGAAGGAAAGCCATCTGCAGTGCCACCGGAGCGATAGAGAGGGCCTCAAGATGGCTGTGGCTTAAAAGAGGAGAGCCATGGAGGCATGGTAGCTAGGCCATCTGGACACAAGTTGGGGCCTGATCAGCCCTGGCTGGATCACCTGGAGGAGGGTGTATGATGTTGAAAGACCCGATGATTCCAGGAACATCACTGACGATGTGTCCAGAGAGGCATCAGTAGATGTATTGTACACACATTATAGCGTGATAAGTTTGACGTTATAAAGTGATAAGTTGATCTCGAGTGGAGGGGGCGGAAGTGTAGCCATGAATCCACCTGGATAGTCTCAGTTTCATTGACATATTGATTTATACTGTCATTGACATTTCACGCTGACTGTGGAGGTTTGTCCGATCCGAGCGTCTGATTGGAGGCCACAGCGTGACGTCGGGCCCGTGGAGCCCTAGGTGTCCCTCCTGCTGATCACGTTATCATGAGAAACTTATCACTCTGACACCCTACCTGTTGTGTTCTGGCTTTGGTTATTTAATTTCATTTGTGTCTGATGGTTTGAGAGAGAGAGAGAGAGAGAGAGAGAGATAAAGGGCAACATGTTTTACATTTCCTGTTCCATATTTGATTTCATGTTTTGTCTGCTTTCTATGACGTATAATATTTAGATAGAATATAATCCAGATTGCATGTGTGTATGTCTTCCAACATTTCAGTGCACTGATGTTTGTGCCAGTAACACTCATTTAGCACAGTTTTTGTCTCTATGAGCTTTCAAACACATTCTCTATGAATTCAGTTATATTTGGATTATTCAGATTTGACCAATGAAACATCCTAATAGTTTTTAAAATGAATTCATATTTACGATTCATGCTGGTATGCTTAAAGTCAATGTCGTTCTGATGGTATAATATTTTTTTCTAATTAAGACATCCATTTTAGTGGTTTATTACATAAAGCACCAAATTGTAGGAACATGTCCCGGCTTCATGCATCTTCATCCAGAGGCCTGTTTTGGCTGAATTCATCTTTCACCTACTTTGCTTCCCCCCTCTCTTGAACCTTTGCCCTGGCAGGAAGACCAGGCTTCGCCGTGCCATAAATAGTCACAAATCGAACCCCAGTTGTCATCTACCCCCTTTTCTCTAGGACTATAACTTTCTTTCTCAGGTCAAACCAATGCTCAGCACTCAGGAGTTTAAGATCCGAGCATCTGGATTTGGGGAACAAGACTGTTTTCACAAAAGATGTGTTGATAATTAAGTGCCTTTTTGTGATGGTAAATTACAAGAGGATGGCCATTGGATCTGTCGTTTCTCCTTTGATATGACAGTTGCTCCAGCTAAAGAAAAACAAACTGCCTCAATCAACATCTGGCATTCGCTCTTGTCTTGTCAAGGTGAGATATATGACGTGTTCTGTTAAAAGCTGTTTGCATTCCCCAAACTACAGCAGAAGCCAGGACACTCTGATTTCAAGTTATATCCTGGATGAGCATTAAACTAGAGTTTCATCTTTCCAAAATTAACAGATTCATATCCAGCACGAGAAGACCACAAATTTGATGCTTTTCATGTTTTTCTATCTTAAGATTAACCCAAGTTACAGATCATGTGTTTAACATGTCTGAATGTTCGGTGGAACAACAGTGCCACCTTTTGGTAAGTGTGGGTATGGTTGTAAGAGGACTTGCAAAACGAACTTTATGTTATATTTGTGTTTTTCTTAATTAGTAAATGCCTTTGACATGTATTTTTGTACCAAAGATTAAGCTAACACTATACACAATGTGTACAAGTCATCAGTGCTGCTGTGCATATGTATGTGTGTTTGTGATACATTTTTAACATATTATACCTTCCCTTTCTTATATTAAGGGATTTCATTGATGTCATGTTAAATCATGAAAACAATGCTTATTTTAAGTCATGGTGGGTTCTGTGAACAGTGAGTCTTGATCTCGAAACTTTAAAAGACGATAAGAATAGTTGATAAAGTTTTGTGCGTTTTTCATTATGATAGCGCCAGAGGAAGTGACGCTATCAGCCCACCTCCAGTTCCGCCTTCAGACTAAAAAATAAAGGGAACAGACTGTGGTCTTCTCGCTCTCTTCTTAATTTTTTTTGGTATTTACTCTCTCTATGTTATTTACTCTCGTTCCTACTTTTAATTTCCGTACTTTACTTCGTTTCTGCGACACGTGCTGAATTTTTCCTCAAGTGATAACTTGTGGTTTTGAAGAACTTTTTACAAGTACCTTTATTTTGAAAAGATCAAGAAAGAACGAAACTTAATTCTTTATACCTTTTGCAGTTATATATAGTCAAGTATAATCGCCTCATTCACGAAAGTGAATTTAATTTAGTTCTTGTATTTAGTGACGACGGAAGATTCGCCCGGCCAGCGTTTCATCCTCTAGTTGTTTTAAACAAGGAGCTGATTAGTTCACAGTCAAAGCTTAAGACTAACCTCAAGCGGCTTTTTGAACTGGAGGATCGCCACCAGAGACGAGACGCAACTTCCTTCTGCTGGTCGGACTCGGCCTGCAAGCCGCAGTTGAGCTGAAAGGAGCGGAGGAAAGCCCACTGTGGACCCCATCCATCTATAAACAAAGTAGGCTGACTACCGGTACACTACCAGATTCACACACACATGAAAAAGAGTTGGTATCTGTCTGAAGCTTTGATCCCCATTGTTTAAGCCTAAGAAAGATTTCGGTTAGGGCCTCGTAGCGTTAAAATTTTACTCCCGTAATATTTTAAAATGACTTGCCATCGCAAAATCCACCATCGCTTCTGAATCACATTTAATTTCCCTTACAGTCCACCGATTCTGTTACCTGTTGTCATTTGATTGAATTACCATTTCATGCTATTTACTCTGCATTCATTTTAGTTAAACATACATAAACATATATAACCGTATGGTTGATTGATTTTGTTTTTTCGTTTTTGTTTCGTTTTCCCCTTCCGCTTTTCCGCAAGGGTCGTGGTGATGTTGCCCCTTATTCAGGGGGGTTTCTGGAGCCTATCCCAGTATCTCGATGGGCGAAGGCCAGAGAACACCTTGAATGAGTCGCCAGCATTCATCATTGCAGGACCCTTACTGATGGCAGAGGCTGCCACGCATGGTGCCAACTGCACATCAGGAGCAATTCTGGGGTTCAGTATCTTGCTCAAGGACATGCCATCCATGTGGATGTTACTTTGACACATATCACGTACCTAAGGACAAGGACTGTATTTTGCTATTTTTTTTTTTACAAAATGCGGAAAAGTTTATTACATATTGCTTTCAAGAATTTTGTTACAAAATGTAGCAGATTATTACAAAATGTGGCGTTCTTACATAATGAATTGAAAATGTATTACATTATTACATAATGGGGCGTTATTACATAATGTGGCGCTACAGTCCCTCTTCTGTTATTACAGCCTATCATCCAGGCGCACATGGAATCTGTAGCCGCAGAATACAGACAACACCTCTGCGGAATTTTTGCAGATTTTTTTTCAGTTGCCATTGAGATCAAAGTTAGTGGTGCAGTGTGACGGTAAAGTAGGCTTCATTCTAAGTCTACTTAGAGTACAAGTAACATTAAGGGGGGTATTTGTCAATTGCTGGTAGTTTGGCCATTAGGTCTGTTTGGTCTTGAGGGGTAGTTTATTTTTAGAAGAGTTGTTGATGACACAGCCATCTAAATGTTGGTATTGGTGATGACTCTCAATTATGCATCCCTTAACATTTTATGACAATTACACTATAACCTTCCTTCTAATACCTGTACTCCACGATGACACTGAACAGCTCTCAGCGTTAACCACCATGTCAGTCCAAATCAAGAAAAACCTGTACAAGATGTGACATGACAGTAAAAAGCTATAAAGCATCAAATATAACAGATACTTGATATATAACAAGGTTAAATAAAATAATTTGCATTTTGTAGAATATTAGCACCGTCATCACTTGAGCTACTCTTTTGTACAATGTTCTTTGATTTTATTGAATTCACGTTTAATAGAACAAGCGGTGAAGATGTTGCTCACTATGAGGCCACAGCCAAAGTGGTGGAAAGTAAGTACATTTACTCAAATAGTCTACTTGCACAAAACTGATGTACTTAAACTTAACTTGAGTATTTTCTTTCAGGGACTGTCCTTGGGTCAGTAGTAATCTGGGGCTTGCAGGTGGAACACACATCCTAAGTGTTAGTAGGGGTGTGAATCTTTGGCAATCTCCTCATTCAATTTCCAATTTCGTTTGTTGGGGGTCCGATTCATAATCGATTTTCGTTTGAATAAATCGAACAGGGGGCACTATTTTTTAGTCTTTTGCTCCTCTTTAGTGTGTGCTAAAAAAATAATTGGGTCCTTAATCTGTTAAAATACAAAATGAAACACAACTGGAATTTAAGATAAATGATCTGCAGCCATTTCATTGCCAGTTAACAGCAATAATGCATTTAATAATTCATTTAAAGTATGCATGTGTATATGAGGATGACAGAATACAGAATAAGGAGGTGTGCTGTGCTGTGTTATCAATATATAAGTCCAGCTGTGAGAGCAGCCTCTCTGCTGCACTGTTAGCTCTAGGGGGTCCATCATTGCACAATACCACAATGTGTTTCTTAGTGATTGTCAGCTGGTTTTGTTTGTAACTGCTGACCGCTGCTCCACTCCGATAAAGTAACATCGTTACATGCCGTGACGGCATTAAAGTAATCACAAACATGTGGCCTACTTAATATTTGTCTTGCAAAGGTAATTATTCAGTCATTAAATAGAAGAAATGGAGCAACCACTGACTTGTTTGAAGATTAACTTCAAGATCAATCCAAGTATGTTACATTAAGTCTTGACACAGTGTTAAGGCCCATTCATTCTTATGAAAGATGCTCAGTGGCATTTTGAAACCAAAAAAGGGCTGGGCATGAAAATACCCAGATCTTCTGTGTTGTGTGGCCCATAGACGGTGCACACAAGAGTGTGTGTTTTGTAAACAGTATGGGTACTGCAATACCATTGCAGCTTAGTTTGGCCTTTTTCATTCCGTCAACATCATGCTACTAATAAACATTCAAAAAATCAAATTTTTGACAATTGTGAATAGATCCTGAATCATAGAAGATAAGAATCGCTTTTTAACCACCCAAAGTGTTTAGTGCATGACAGCAGCACGGCTATTGAAAGCCCTATCCTTTTATATGGAGTCTGGCTTTGATAATTATCAATAAATATGGTGACATGATTTTCCTTAACCTTTGCTGAACGAGGGAAGAGTAGGAGGGAGAGAAAGAAAAAGAGAGCGCTGGAAAGTACTGTCCTAAACAATGAATATTGCTAGGAAAAAGAAGAAAATGTACATACCGGTAATTAAAATTGAAGTTAGCATCTGCCGGATTTTATGTCAGACAAAGTTTTGAGCATATATTTCACTAATTCCGTCTTTGAAACTAGCTAATAATTTAAGTTGTTATCAGCTGCCAGCGAATAAACTAACTGGAAAGTGGTACATTTAAAAAGGCTGTACATGATGAGCTTATGAAATACAATGAATTAGGATTCATTATATTATAAAACCAGTGTTATATATAATTTGCTCATTCTTGTGCAAGTACAACAGTAAAATGCACAGTAAATTGGGTCAATTTATATATACTTTTACCACAGTGACATTATCAGGTAGGACTTTTACTTGTATTCAAGTATGTTCATAACACAGTATTGTCACTTTTATTTAAACCTACAATAATTGATTTGTGAGGGCAGTATGACGCTGTGAACACAATATTGACATGTAAAGTTCTGAATACTTCCTCCACCACTGGGCTCCAAATGTATGAGAGATTTAAAAAAAAAAAAAAAAAAAAATGATAATTAGTAGGCATTATTGTATTTTAATTAATTTATATCTGTGGATGGCTGCCATCTGTTTCCATCAAGTGTAATAAACACACAGTTTCATTTATGTCACATGCAACTAATATTAAAACAAATAATACTGGGCCCTTTTGTCAGAATGCATCCAATGGACTACATTCTGTGCAACAGAGTCTGGCAGAATGTTTAAATTAGTTGAAACAATCAAACCACTACTCTGCTATCATGTTGTGCATATTTGCATAGATCATGGCTGACCTTTTAAATCGTCCTTCACCTTCCTGAAAAACTTTGTTTGATAAAACGACTCACCAGAACCACCAGGTTCAGCTGCATATTGTGGAAACACTTTAAGTGCTAATGCTCTATGAGTACAAGGCATTCTATAATACAACAAATTATTACCATAAATTATTCATAATTATTCGCTCAGTATTCATCTATTCACGGTCATGGGTACTGGCTACTATGTGCACCAAATGGATGCTCTTGCCTTGTCACAATTAATCATGAGAAACAGATAACTGGTGGGCAACCTCGGAGCACATGTCAAGGATTCTTCATCATTACAATGGTGGGTGTAGGCAGAGACAGCTTTAAGTGTGCAGTGTCAGCTTGATAATGGCCAGTATGCAGTCATTACACCATTAGAGTTGTTTGTTTGAAAAACAGCTTGAAGCAACAAAAAAACTAACAAACTATTCAACACACACTGAAGGTAGGCAAATGGCACAGACACTCTGGGTATTACTTTAATCAGAATCTTCTATCACTGTGTCTCCAGCCCCAAATAAGCCAATTCATGAGCAAGCAACTCAAAACAAGGAATTGAACAGTTAAGGACTAAATCATAACCCTCAATAATTCATATTTGAGTCAAATTATAAATATTGTCCTAAAATATTACTGTGGTAAAAGTAAAAGTCATCATAACAACAAACACTATTAATTATCTATCTACTTTAATATATTTAAGTATATGGCAATAAGTGTACTTAAATATAAAAAGTACAAGTAAGAGTAGATAAACATACACTGATCGGGCATAGCATTATGACCACTGACAGGTGAAGTGAATAATACTGATTATCTCTTCATCATGGCACCTGTTAATGGGTAAGATATATTAGGCAGCAAGTGAACATGTTGTCCTAAAAATTGATGTGTAAGAAGCAGGAAAAATGGGCAAACGTAAAGATTAGAGCGAGTTTGACAAGGGCCAAATTCTGATGGCTTGACGACTGGGTCAGAGCACCTCCAGGCTGGCCCCTGTGGTCTGATCCAACAGATGAAAGCTAATATTGCTCAAATTGCTGAAGCAGTTAATGCTGGTTCTGATAGAAAGGTGTCAGAATACACAGTGCATTACGGTTTGTTTTGTAGCGGGCTGTATAGCCAGAGACCAGTCAGGGTGCCCATGCTGTCAACAATGGGCACGATGGAAAAAGGTGGCCTGGTCTGATGAACCACGTTTTCTTTTACATCACGTGGATGGCCGGGTGCATGTGTGTCGCTTACCTGGGGAACACATGGCATCAGGATGCACTATGGAAAGAAGGCAATCCAGTGGAGGCAGTGTGATGCTTTGGGCAATGTTGTAGTGGGAAACCTTGGGTCATGCCATCCGTGTGGATGTTACTTTGACACATATCACGTACCTAAGCATTGTTGCAGATCATATACACCCTTTCATGGAAATGGTATTCCCTGATGGCTGTGGCCTCTTTCAGCAGGATAATGCACCGTGCGACAAAACAAAAATGATTCAGGAATGGTTTGAGGAGAACGCCAATGAGTTTGAGGTGTTTACTTGGCCTCCAAATTCCTCAGATCTCAATCCAATCGAGCATCTGTGGGATGTGCTCTACAAAACAAGTCCGATCCATGGAGGCCCCACCTCGCAACTTACACGACTTAAAGGATCTGCTGCTAACATCTTGGTGCCAGATACGACAGCATACCTTCAGGGGTCTAACGGAGTCCATGCCTTGACAAGTCAGGGCTGTTTTGGCAGCCAAAAGGGGACCAACACAATATTAGGCAGGTGGTCATAATGTTATGCCTGATCGTTGTATAACATGTAGCCAAAATATACTGAATAATATAGGTAGACATTATCGTACCTTTTTTTTTTCTATCCAATTGCCAATAAAATAAATTAATTAAAAATGTTACTTTGGCTTTGGCTAGCATGCAATCCACAACATAGTAGTAACTAAGGTTATTACATAAATGTAGTGGGTAAAAAGTAAAATATTTGCCTCAAAAAAAGTGGAGTAGAAACATTAAGTAGCAAAAAAATGGAAATGCAATTTTGAGGTACTTGTGCATTACTTAAGTACATTACTTGAGTGAATTAATTTATGGAAGCAAAAACAAAAAGGAAAACAACAGATTATTATCAGCATTTACACACAGTTGTAAAATCATAAATCCATTTTAGCTATTTAGTATTAATAGCATGTTAACACTTCATTGGTGGGAAAACTGTCGGAATCATGAGCCCATCTGACTGCCAAATTTATCAAATATGCAACATGAATGTGAACAAAACAAACACAATAACCAGATGTCATACAACATGGATGGACTAAATCAAGCACATCTACTTATGCCTGATTCACTCCATCCAATGCATGTTTCTGTTCAAACAATGTGTTGGACAGACAACAGGCTCTTGCGAGAGAATCGGATTACAACTTTAGAGACACGTGTTCAAAGAACTCATAATTTAAAAAAATAAGCGGTGCCATTTGCTATATATATATATATACTTGTAAAGAGCATGTACAGTATGCAGCTGAAAAGGCAAACTCATCTTTCTTTCTTTCTTTCTTTCTTTCTTTCTTTCTTTCTTTCTTTCTTTCTTTCTTTCTTTCTTTCTTCATCAGGTCAACTGATTTGCAAAGCCTTCCATTGGTGCTGCCTTTGGGTTAATCTTTGTTATATTTCACTAAATAAAATGTAATGAAATACAACTGGTTTTGTAGCTGATTCTGATGACTTGCTGAGAACTGCTTGAATGTCTTCCATGAGTCCATCATTCATCAAGGCCAAAAGATCACAACATTTAACATGTTTTTATTCTCATTAAACACTTCCATTTGGTTGGATAAGACCAGATTAAACTTTAATGATCCCATGAGGGAAATTGATGGCATGTCACTCTTCAATTTTGAAAAAGTGGAATGCCTTTATATCTCAAGGAAGTTCATCAGAATCATCTACGAACAGTAGGTCAGCAGCTGGGGTTGGTAATAATGTAGGCCAGCGAGGGCAAGCTCAATTTTGAAACTATGCCTGTAAGTCTGACACTATGTGTCTTCTATACTATGTACTCATTTAGTGTCACTTCTTAAAGCATTCCTGTAGTGCAGTATAAAGTGCAAGAAAAGTCTAAGTCAAAGGATGGTGGTGGTGCTTCAGTGGGTCATACAATGGATGACCCGAGATTGATCACGACTCAAGATTGACTTGTATGCAAATCCAAGTTGTTACGCAAATAAGCTTACATATGTAAATGATGTAATTTATGTAACGTGACATGATTAAGTTAAGTAACTGACTTTTAAGTAACTTCGGCAAGTGACATGACTGAACTAAGTTATTTCAACCCAAAGAAAAATAATACATTACCATAATCAGCGTAAACCTCAAACATGGCTATTGTCAGTACTCACCACTATTAATCTAGCACGTTAGGATTTGGAGTAATAGTAAGAGTATTTATCCAAGCCGAGCCAACAAGAACCCTATTTAGGTAGACTAGGCCTGGTTGAAGATTGCAGTCATGCACAATGAGTGCACAGGCAGAGTGCACGCATGTAGGCAGGTACAAAGGTGGACAAACATGTAGTCCATCCAAACATTTCATTTGATCCGAATTAAGCATTTTGATTGGCTTATCAGAGGCCAGAGACACAAGATCATCTCTCTTTCTCAGAACATTTGATTATTTGAGTGCTGCTGGGATGATTTTATATGAATATAACATAGAAATGCATATAACGAGAATATTTTACACTGTAGATTTAAATGTTAGCTTTAGGATTAGGTTACCGTGCCTTTTGAACTGAACCAGGTGTGAAAAAGGCTCTAAAGGTAATTTCAAGGATGTGATAGTGAAGATGCAGCAGCAACAACACTGCCTGCATTATTTAGGCATTATAAAAATGTTTTTTTCGACCATCCAACCTGACCATTTGGTCCACCTCAGGAATGAAGAGAGTTGGAATAAGTACCATGCTAATCCAACTTGGTGTAATGCTACTCCTGGCTAATGTCTGGTCACAGGAAATGGACAAAATGGGACTCAGGCTTGCAAGACATCCTGAAATCAGAGACTGTTGTGCCCACAGAGACCTGTCACCACCACAAAATCTTGGATCAAGCCGCCACTCGACAGTCAGAGGCACAGAACTAAAGTAGATGAGGAGAGTTGGACTAAGAGTGATCTTTAGTGCTCATACATAGTCAAAGTTTAATGGCCAGTGGTTCCCAGATGTCGAACTCTTGATATATAATAATGCCGACCACATTACATACACATACATACACGCTCCTTACATACACTGTGACGCAAATTCAAAAGATGCACTACATGTTTATGCATATTGCATATAAATAACTGTATATATGTTCTGTTATTTGTGTATCATGAAGGAGTTTACAAACTTTAATTTCATTATGCAAAATGTTGTATAATGACAGACAAATTACCTTGTACTTGTACCTTGTACTACTGGATATTTTTAAAGAGACCACGGGACAATTACCAACCATGACTTTGGCGAAACATGTATTTTAAGCCAAAACATGAAAACTGAACCTAAAGAAACTTTAAAGTTACATGAGCAACATGAGGAAATGTACATTGGCAACATTTATTCGTACGTTTTGGTTGGGGAGTGAATCTGTGGGCCGATGAGAGTAAGCAGGGAGACATGAAAGATCCTCTTAATTTGATATTGTGATGTTATTCAGTGTAATTCTCTGGCAATGAACTGATGGAACTACCCAGCAGACTGTCCATACTAATGATAACAAGCAGATAAGAGGTCTTTACAGATCCACTTGGTTCTGAGGAAGGGATACATGACCCAGGACCATAGTCGGACCAGGTCCAGATTATACTGATTATAGTCTAATTAGGTCAGGTAGAGTCTCCATGACAACCTTGTCATGGGCCCCATCTCTCTCTCTCGCAGGCTCTAACTGTCTTGCTCTCCCTATCTCCTCCAACAATTTCCATGCCCAAGTTCAGTTTTCTTGACTGTTCAGCTGCTGTAGATCCTTTGACACACAGTATACTGGCATTCAAGTTTGTTGTACAGATGTGTAAAACATTCTAAAATAAGTGCAAAATCGTATAAATAATTTTCCTGGTCTTTCAAATTAAGGTAAAAACAATAAATGTGTTTAATAAAGTCCATTCCTCTCAGCACCCAATACGGCATGATTTGAGGAAGTCATGGACTTAACGCCTGCGTTGTGTAATAATAATATGTTTCATGTGTCACATTTTCTTCTGTATCGCTGCTTGCAACTTGAAAAATGCTGTTGGGCATTCAGAACATTCTCTAGATGTAATCACACTGTTAGCCATGCTGCTTGAATGTAAATAGATTGTGAACACTGAGTGTATGCAGTTATGTGATGGTAAACAAACAACAAAGGACTGGTGTAGCTGATAATGGGTGGCTGGCATGTAAATAGTTCCACTTCAGGTGACATATATTGTTGCCACAGAAGGCTTATTCAGGTTGTAATTGCTGGTGTCTAATGTTACAGTGAACTTTCTTTCCACATGCGAACTGGACTGTCTGTTTTGTTTTTTTTATAATTATATATTATATATAATTTTGTGTACCACATTTGACTTTTTATTTCCTCTATCAAGGAGGTTATGTTCTTATGCTATGTTCTATGTGCCCTTTTACAGTAAAATGTATTTCCAAGTACTGTTGCATTGCTAGTTTTTAGCATGTTTCACTTTTGTCCAAGACCCAACATCATATCACAAAACAAAAGACATTTGTCATGTGTTGTATGGGGAGAGCCGAGCAGAGCAGTGCGGCAGAACCGCTACTCAGCTGCTAATACTGTAGCTGGCCAGCTCTTGCATCCACATGTCCGGACTTCAACGCTGACGTGCAAACTAGAGAGGCAATCAAAATGCATTTTATCATTTTAGTCTTTAGGCCTATATGTCAAGCAGCCTATGTTAGCCTTGCAATTCCACGCCCTCGCAGACTTGACCTGATGACAGCGAACATGTCACAGTATGTATGACTGAAGTACGAGGAGGCCCGGTCCAGAGGGTGAACATTTGGATTGAGCCATTGAGAGATTCGGTGCAAAGCCAGACCTCCTGGAGGAGTAAACATTCAGAGTCACATCAGATTCTGCTCTGATCTGAAGCCATTTACTGAGAAGAGGAAAGCTCAGAGATTACTTTTTAACCTTTGGGATGTATCTTTACTTGACTCAACTGGACTGCAGCAGCGATCAATGGACGTGACCTCCACTGTCAGGTGTTTACGGTCAGTAATGTTGACTGCTGACTGGAGCTGGAGGGGAGAAAGTGAACCTGAGTCTCTGGTGAGTGCTGAGTTTAGTGAGGGGTTGACCACACAGATACACAGACCGTTGTTATGTGCCATCTGCCACTTGCAGCTAATGGACAGTAAAGTAATCTGCTTTGTGGGGGTGGATAAACACACACGTGAAATGAGGCGAACATGTGCTTCTTTGTTGGTGAACACACCATTAAACAACCACCCTTACTGTTGAAATCTAACGTGACTCAGGCACAAATGTTGACAGACTTATTTTTTTTCAAAAAATTATGTTCAGTCTCATTTTGTTTAATACTTTTTTGAAACATACTGTTACTGTGAATTTCTCTGGTTTGAACTTTCTTGAAAACATTTGAGATAGTGTGAGTACACAGCTCAACAAAATATAATTTATTAAAAGTCTATTTTTTTCATTTATTTTAATGCAGAATTGTGTCATATTATATCTTGAAATATTTTTTTTTAAATATTTTATTCCACTTCTATTGTCTCTTGTACATTTTTGTATTAAATATTACATTGATGAAAGGTGAATAAAGGTTTTTAAAAAGTGACCCTTCACAACATCCCTAAATGTCGAGTACGTTGACTCCATAGTTATTGCTGCTGTTACAGTATCATACAATTTGTCCATAACTTGAGATCCTAAGAAAGCACAGATTCAGAAATAATTGTATTCAATGACTGACACCTCAAACTGGTGCCGTATTTCACCAGTGCTGGCCTTACATTGAAAATAAGAGATCCTATCACAGAGTCTCTTTCCTAGTCCAACGTCATTATGCTATCTGCATTAAAATGCTAAGCAGGAGTGACAGAGGCATCAGTTTGTGTTCATTTGAATCATCAATTTGAATTAAAACTGTACATCTATTACACCGTGCCAATTTTTAGACATGTTCCCTGGGCTACTGTAACCTTTACAAATGCAGTGTGCAGTTTGCCTGCAGAGGGTTATTGCTCTGCTGGGAAAAATAAAACGATACAGATAGGAACAAAATGAGAAAATAGAATGGTAATTTGTCCTGTATCAATTTGTGACATCAGATTATAAATTAAATAAGGGCCTGTTGAAGCAGCAGTACTGGCTGTTATTAAAGGTAGATATGCAATCAGCATCATTTAAGCTCAAACTGACATTCGTCAAGAAATAAAAACAACTTTTACCTAGTGTTTGCTAAAACCGGGAACAAAGACAGCTGCTCACGAACAATCTGCATTTATCTGTCTTCAGTCAGGACTATTGGGTTTATTCTAATGTATGCCTCTCAGAAGCATAGGTACATTTATCATGTTTAATATCACTTCAGTATGACAGCATTTTGCAAGTTTGTTTTCAAGTTAACTGGAACTGGTTCTAGATACCAAATTATTTACTTTAATTATTCAGTCTTTTTCACTTGTTATATCCTAAAACATTATTGTTATTTCACAAAACGAACTCACCACGTTAAAATAATCTCTTTTGTGATAACAATGTTGTAATAATGTTGCAGGTCTCGTCTAAGCACTTAGTCTTCTTAGGCACTAATGGCAAAAGTCTTTTTGCTTTTGCAGAAGATTTTGAGTTGCATTTATAAACTTAGTTTTTATCATTCATAAGGGATGAACTTACTACTTTTTATTTACACTGGAACCATTACTTCCCTGTTAATAATTTTCATATGATCCTGAACTGAAGCTAGAAGTTGGTTTCAATATGAGCTCAATAGATTAATCATTGATCATCCTTCTGATGTGTAATAATAATTATTGAGATATTACCGTGACGATGGTTTGCGACAATAGGATCTGGGCCCTGGGGCCATACTAGTTTGGACAAACTTCTACATCTGACCCAATATTCCTGCTGTTCAGATGGGAAGCAGAAACTGTCCTGTAGGAGAGCCAGATTAAAACTGCAGATGGGTTATGGTGGCAAAGGCCTTGCTGCACAAACCTCACCTGAATAAATATAACTGAAAAAGCTGTTCCTTTTTAGTCATGCTAGCAATATGGTTTTATGGATGGCCCTGTCAGTTGGTTTGTCAGTTGGCCTACGACTTTGGTCCGGACTGCAAGATCCCAACAACCATGGGATATACAGCCCAACCCTTCACTTTTGAAACAAGCACCATGGTCAGGTAATTTCAATTAATTTATCTGTGGTTACTGTGGTAACCAAATACTCTGGATTATTACAAGATTCCTGCACAACTAGCTTAACCAAGAGGGTGAAAGTAGTAAACATTACCTGCTATACATTAGCATGTTAGCATTGTCATTGTGGCAATTTAGCCTGCTGTGACTGAGAACTGCAGTACAGAGCCTATAGGATCACTGTTGACTCTAATAAAAATCCAGGTGCAATGATTAATCAATGAGTTTTCACAATTCTCTGATTTCAGTTTCTTAAATGTGAATATCTCTGGGATCCTTTACTCCTCCATGACAGTTAACTGAATACCTTTGGGTTGTGGACAAATTAAGACATTAAAGGACTTCATCTCAGTTCTACGGAAATACAACTCAATATTTTCCACAATTTTCTGACATGTTATAGACCACACAACTCATCGAGCAATTGATAAACTGATCCACAGGTTAACTAACAATGAAAATAATGATTACTTGCAGACCTAAAATAGCTCATTACACATTGAAACCATATACCTAGTTTGGGGTCAAATAACATTGAATTTGATAATAATAACCAATGACCCTATATGCACGTATAATCCACAAGCACAGTGTCTCTCAAAATTGCCTTTGCATTGACAAAGCATAGCACAACTTTTTAAATGTTGAAAACATTTTAATATGACTTTGCCATGACTGTATAGCTCATTACACTCCTAAAGTGCACATCAATTAGAACATTTTCTGATGTTGACTATGATGCATTTCTCAGGTGTTTATAATGAAATGCCTCACGAGGTTACATTTCCTCATAACATGCCCACAGGTTGATACAGTGACAAATAAATAATGCTGTGTTTGAGATGTGATGATAGCATAACCAAGGCATAGCGATAATACCCTTTCAAAATCACCTCATGGAATCAATGTTCTACTCAAAACATTGCAAAGCAGAAAACACTGTAATGCCTCACATCACAACCCAGAGCAACACAATCAAACTGAGGCTTTGCTTTCCATTACCGTCCAGCAGGAACATAAAACAGTAGTGCTCTGCTGCAATATTAAGCAGCCACTTTCCTACAAATGTGATCTTGTCATGTGTTGCAGGGCAGCTGGCCTGTCAAGGTGAGAGTAAACTGGTATGTCACTGGCTGGAAAACATGCACTTTCCAGCGCGAAACCCACATTATGATGTTTGTCTGATTGTGGTAAAATGCCATGCTCTGAGAGCTGCTGTTATACTATTAGTGTTGTGGCATGTTTAAACATTTCCCAATCAGCTTGTGCTTACAAAACCACTACCAGTCGTTCATTATTTTGTGAAATTGCTAAATAAAAGAAATACAAATAAAACAGACCAATAAAGATATTGGTCATAATGTTACTGTGGATGTGTAATGATGTTAAATATAGAATATTTGAGTCACATTAACCGATATTCTCAAATGGGTTACTGTGTTGAACATGTATCTTTGATTTCCTTTGTGGATATGAGCCATTCACAGAGAATAATATTTTCCTTAGAAAAAGAGTCATCCATTGCTTTGAGATTCATAGTGCAATCTGATGATTCATGATGCAATTAAATTACCTATGGCAAACAAGTCATTTGTAAAATTATATGATGCATTTCTGCTTTCATTTCCATTTGGCCTTTGGATATATCATGACTGTTTTGTGGTGGAATAAGGCTTTCTCTAAATAATAGCTCCAAAAAATAGAAGTTGAATAAAGCTGTACGTTAGAATTAATTTGATCTCTTTTCAATTACTCTACCATTCTAAGAAGAAAACTCAAATCTATACTAAACATTGCTCTTGAGCTTGTGGTTTTGTTATTTCCTGTTTTATTTTAAATTCTGCTCTCATGTATTATGTTTAGCTCTTCATTTCCTCCCTTTGTGTGATTTCCCGCCCTTTTTCTAGTTAATCAGCCTTGCGCCAGCTTGTGTATATGGTCTGTGTATCCTGTTGTCTTTGTCAGTTTGTCCGTTGAGTTTCCCCGAGTCTGTTCCCTTGTCTCCTATCGTGTATTCCTGGCTTTTCAATCATCATGTCATTCCTGGCTGGTACAATTGCCTTTTGATTTGATACTTTGCTGTACTTTGTTTTGAACTTTGTGGTTCACCTTTGTGTTTTGTATTTTTTTTGTCTAGAATTCAGTTATATTGTTCCTTA
Organism: Spondyliosoma cantharus; assembly: GCA_900302685.1. Taxonomy (NCBI): domain Eukaryota; kingdom Metazoa; phylum Chordata; class Actinopteri; order Spariformes; family Sparidae; genus Spondyliosoma; species Spondyliosoma cantharus. The sequence goes on along the minus strand of OMLP01041368.1, from coordinate 9,958 downwards.
CATGCCGGCCTGTGTGTCTTGCATTTGAGTTCCATTAATGTGACATTTTCACAAGAACTTCAATGAGGTATTTTTGTTTTCCTCCCTATGCTAGGTTGTTACCAACATAAATCAGGACAGGATTTAATACAAAATTAAATCTCACAAATTAAATTGTATTGAGGAATACCTTTGTGTGTAATAATAAACAAAAATACTTGGCTTTAAGAAAAAATATAGCTGTCAGGAGGTCAAGCACTTTTTCTAAAAACCCACAAAGTTACAGTGTATTATATTAAAATGGCTGTAACAGTCATTAAACCCACTTTGATGTGCCCATGTTTTTTTCACCATGAATTCACAGTGGTCACTGTTAATGAACTCTCACTTTGAATTGCTCATGTCCAACTATAAACAAACACAGCATGTACAGTGTGTTCAAATGATCTTTGATCCCTGAGAGTTTTCCATTATTATAACCTGATCCAGCCCAGTATCCCTGGCTCTGCACTTCGTTATTTACACACTAGACATTGCTATTTGTTTCCCATTTCCAACCACAAGTCAGTTGTGCTATTTTTATATTACCTTATCCATATGTTACTTATTGTAACTATTATGACAACGTTTGTTTAACTGTACTGAAGTAGTTTTTACCAAATCCATCCATTTTCCCTAAACCTAATGCTCAAAAACAAACACATTTATGCATGTCATTTGGGTATGTCAGAAGATGAAAGTGTTAGTAGCTGTTAAATTATGTCCTTTTCCTGCTGCACATCTGCCCAATCTGCTTGAAAATGGCATATTTTTTTTCAGGAACTTTTAAAAATTGGCTGACTGACTGGCACCCCGGCTCCTAAACAGCAGGTGGTCCATGCTAAATTTGGCCTCAACCTGTTTCCCAGAGATGTTAAGGTATACAGCATGTTTTTACTAGGAATCATTGGATTTAAGACATAAAACTGACACGTTGCAAACATCTTGAATCTTGAATGTCTAATGGTACATCAAAGGAATTCCAAATAATCTTCCTAAGAGTGCCTGAAGCATAATATCAGAAAAACAAAGTTTAGACCACAAGTCCTGTAGAATGTATTTTTCAAGCTGTTTTTTCTTAGATGCCTTTTGTCACTTCATGTGTTTCAGATAAATGTTTCATGAGATTTTTTGCAAAAACAGTCACAAGCATTGAAGATGGTACCATCTTTTTCTGATGCAAGTGTTGAAAACAGCTTATGTACTGTTGTTTTGTATAACCAGATGGTGTCTGTGCAGATGCAATTTAGATCAGTCACAAATACAGCAGTCATTTTTTTGGTGCTGGAAATAGAATAAATACAAAACATTACTATTGATGCAGTTGGTACAACATTATGGATGAAAATGTAGTGAAACTTGCTCTCTGCATTTAACTATCCTTGAGGAACAGTGGGCAGCCACCGTACGGTGCCCAGGGATCAACTTCAGCTCTATTTTAGTGCCTTGGTCAGGACCTTTGACAGGAGAGTGAACCTAATATACATTTCTAAGGTGGGGGGAAATGGAGCACCCACAGGATGGGTTCGTCCAGCATGAGGAGAGCATGCACTCACCACACAGAGAGGCCCTGCCCCAGCCGAGAACCAAACCCCTGACTTGTTTTGCTTTGTGGCAACATGCTGCCTAAGACATAAATCGTATCACTGACACCTAAAACTACTGAATATAATGGCATTTAGCAAATGAGAAGATGAAGCTGCATTTATTGGGGAACTATTTTCAGCAACAGTGTATGTGGGATTTATTCAAAAATAAACTATAGTGGGTGTTCATGGAAAACAAAAAATGTACATGCCACCCTGTGCAACACTACGCCTCATTGATGTGTTTTAAATAGTTTTTGGTCAACAGTGGCACAGTATGGCACAATCTAAGAAGATATATCAGGCTTAAATACACACAGAATACTTGTTAAAAGGCAGCAATGCCTACAGGAATATCATATTATATATTTTAACATAATATATTGATAGAAAATAAATCAGTAACTTTGATTTGATAATGAGCTATTGTTCATTTATTATCATATATTACAAGCAATTTTTTGTGCAGACCACACCATAAATATATTCATCAACTAATCAAGAAAATAATCTGTATGTTATTTGATGAAAATAATCAACAGTTGTAGCCAAGTTGAAATCTCTAGCTCTTATAACTGAAGTCAATGTTTACAGCCTGCCTGATGAAAAGCAGTTGTTGTATCTATATATATTGTATCCCTTAATGAAAACTGTATGTGGATGAATTTTTATGAAACCAAATTACATAAAAGCTTAAAGTTATGCATAATAAGGGGCATGGCCGCTTTGAGTGACAGCTAGCCAAGACTTCAACCACAGCTAATTTCAGTCACTGATGTCTTTGTTCTTCTGCGGTTAATTGGGTTAAAAGACCGGTGTGGAGGGACAGAGGATGGTGTTTTTGAGCTTCTGAGGAAAACACCTGGAATTAAAAACCTTTTGGGATTAAAACCTGGATTTAACTTCACTCTGCCCTGACATAATGAGCCACAGAGGTCCTGAAATCCACTGTAATTTACTATACATCTTATTTGACTACTGAATGAAGGCAAAATACTGTTATTTTACTTCATGAATGTATAGACAGGAGATGGGAAAAGAAAAGACACTGCAGGATGACAGAGAGAAGCTATTGAGTGTAACTTTGCTCAGATCGAACACTAACACACCCTTGGTACCAGCTGCTTGCTATCTTGCAGCTGATGTAAAAGGTAGTCTGGCTGTTTGTGGCAAATCAACCTGTGGTCCAAGGGAAAAAAGATAATCTTTCTGCAGTCAGTTTTTAAGTGTTGACTAACTAGGTAGCTTCCAGCTTGGTGGGCTTGTTTAACTAACTAGTTAAAACAGCTCCATCCACACTCCTCATCTTTGCCCACTTTTGATTAGTCGGGAGTTAAGCGGGGCTCCATTCTGTTTTTTGAGAACCTATGGGTGATGTCATGTTGGCTCTGTCAACTGTTTCGTACAGTCAATGGTTGTAGCCCTACTTGTCAGTACATGATTAATTTATATTTGGTCTTCTAATGGGATTTATGGACAATAAGACATGTTAAATATCCGTTGTTTTTCTTTAAATAAATACTTTTTGATTATAATTGTTTACTGGATTAATGGAAGTGTGTTTGAATCTGCCTCCATACAATAGAGACATTTTACATCTGTGGGAATGCCATCTATACAACACAGTGTGATCACACACTATCTTGTCCACAAGGCAAAGAAAATTGTTGTCCAATTCAGCCTCAACTTCTTCTGAGGTAAACCACAAGACGTCCACAGGCTGAGCTCAATTGCACAAGGACATTTCAGGATGTGTACTGCTCAATAGCATGCAAGACCTGAATTTGAATGTCCACTGGGCTTGGTATATTGGAGAGTTAATATACGTACTTTCACATTACCACATAGTTTAAGGATTAATCAGCACCATGAGTGGATCCACCTACATCCTCTCTCTTTATACATACTGTACAGTAGTAAACACAGATGCTCCAGTCATAAATTTGAAGTGTTAATCAGCTCAAGGCCGGGGCTACAATTAAACCCACTCCGATAAACACTTCCATCTCCAGTAGTCCATGAGAATATTTGATTATGCATCTCTATTTACATATATGATTTGTGCAAATGAATTATCGCTGTGCGTACTTGTTCACTGATGTACAGAGCAGCAAGTAGGAAGGGGGTTTAATTTGGTGGGACAGATAAGTTCTGAAGCTGAAGATGCAGCGGATCAAAAGGAACTGACAGCTCATAAAACTCAGCTGTGAGTTGGCTGAAAGTTTAAGGGGTGCCAGATCCGGCCCTGGAACCACATGTCCTTCATGGGGCCTGAACCAAAAGCCCCAACAGATCAAGAGTTCAATTTAGAATTTAGACATTATTTTGAAAAATGTGTCATCTCTCACAAATCTATCATTGCAGTCTGTTAGTCTTGCCAGCAATCATAGCCAAACCTCCCTGGAGAAGTGAACAGTTCTTGGCGAGTTTCATAAAAATAGCCTGGGACCACTATGTACTGTCTTGGAGTTCTGCTGATTTAAGCTGTTCTGCACCCACTTCACAGCATAAACCGGAGAAGGTTATATCATGTACAAAGTCGACTACCTTTCCCCTGAATGTTAAACTACGCAAATTGCTCAAAAACGTCATTGATACATACTTCAGATGTCATCAGCACACTTGTCATTTTGGTTTTTACCAGTTATGAATGTGACCAAAATTTCTTGGAAGATTGAATGAATTAAGGGTAAAAGTCTGTAGTTTTGTGACATTTCTTAAAGGACAATCTCTCAAAGGACAGTCTCAGATATAGTCTCAGTCCCATTTTGGGTAGGTTGATGTTGACTGAATTGACACATGATGATGATAGTGAAACATCGTGATGGATGATGACATCATTGGGAGGAACGGCTCGGTGGCATGCCGCTGTAGTCACTCCTGTAATGTCCATCTGACACCACCCAGCCTCAGAGTTTATGCGATTTTTTTTTATTTTATTTTGACAGCCAATTTGATTGTCATTGTAACAGAATCCCAGCCATATAGGAAAACTACCAGACATATGTTTAATAGCCATATAGTCTACATTTAAACAACAATAAAACACAAAACACACAAAAGCTATGATCCGCTATGACTTTTCTTCCCTGTCCTGTCATAAATGTCGCAGCACATTTTGTCTATTCCCTCCAAATGTTCATGCCATGATGGTGTGTGTGGTGTTCCTGTGGAGAAGGGCGGTTTGCTCAAGTTACCTGGGCCAAGTATACACATCATTCCAATTGATATCACTCTGATTGAATATTTCAGGTCAACTGTGATCATGGAATGGAATTAATGAGTCTGGTGTTTGCAACAACACATTTCATCTGAACAACTGTGTGACATGCACAAAAATGATGTTACATCCACCCTGGCTTCCTTCATTTTTTGATTCTCTCATGGACCTCGTAGTACGTGCCCATTTCAGAAAACAAGCAGGTTGCGTTATTTTGCATGGGACAATTTTTATTCAGATCAGATTGTAAAAAGGTTGAACCTACTCCTCTGCAACTGAACGAAAATTTGTTCAGTGAGGGCCTGATTGAGGTGTTTATATGGAGTATTTTTTATTCTGTTTGGGATTTTAAACCAATATTTAATAAAAGACTATGCTACATGTAAATGCACCCACTGACAAGCCATGCAGCAGAATTGAAGGTGTGTCTTAAACCAATGACACGCTGATCTCCGCAGTACTATTAAAGAACCACCGCTAACAAAGTGGCTCCGCTAATTCCATTACAAACATGTTTAATTTTCTATAACCTCCCATTAAAAACCCCATTATTTAATAATTCAAAAGCTTTTATGATAAAGCAGCAACACAGGGAACATTGCCTTTTTCACCAGCAGTAACTTAACAGAAACAGCTGAAAGTGAACACGATGAAACAGTAAAACAGGACAGGAGAAACTAAAGAGATTCAGTTAGAAGTACTGAGAGCTGAACACACTGACTTTTAAAAACATCTTTCTCTCAGCTATCCCACACAGACATGAATTCATTATCAATTTTAGAGGGGAGCGGGTGCTTGTTACGGGTTGGTCAAGGTAATGCAATGCCCCCAGCCTGATTGGAGGCGGGGCACATCCGATGTAAATAACAATGGCATAGTTGAGAGAAACATTAACAGCAGCCCGCAGGAAAGACACACCGCTGCCAACAATGTATCTGAGTGTCTTGGGTTTGCCTAATGGGGCTGGTTTGATGAGAAAACACTAAACAGAACATGAAGAAAGTAAGAAGTAAGTTCACAGAGCAGCCTCAGACATGTCACTTATGTCAATAACTCCTGCCGCACAGCATCTCTGATGGAACACGCAACTGTTTTATGCTGTTCTGTGGGGGGCTTTTAAATCACAATGTTATGGTGGGAAATTACTCAGTAGTCGATTTCAGTAAACTATCCGTACTGTAATCCCATTAATCTCAGCAGTAAATATTCCCACATGGACACGGATTGCATAGGACACAAAGGCTGTCCTTTCTTATGTTGATAAACTAGCACATTCTCTGTATTAAAAGATGCACCACAAGATCACCTTACAGTGCCATTACTGCATTTGTTTTTAGCTTTGTTGGCACCGATAATAATTAAAATCTCTCAATGTGGCAGTGTACTGCAGATGTTATGCTCTGCCCACTGAGCCGTACAAGAACACATGGACTAAATTAAGTGATCACAGACTGCTACAGTCTGTAGCCTCTAAGCTGTGCTAAGCACCAAAGAATCTCCAAGCAAGTTTGAGACTTCACTATGGAAAATATAATACATATTTTTTTCAGTTGCTTACCCTAAACATTATTCAATTATTCATGAACTATTGTCCTGGTGTTATTTTGCTCTGAGTCATTATGTTCAGCCTGTGTGTCAAGATTTATTTTTTTTTTTAATATTTTTTTGGCCTTTATATGGCTTCATTGGAGGATGAGAGAGAGGGGGAGTGACACGCAACAAAGGGCCCCAGTCCGGGACTTGAACCCGGGGCCGCTGCAGTGAGGACACAGCCTCTGTACATGGGACCCCCACTCTACCCACTGAGCTAAACGGCACCCCAAGAAAGGATGGTTTACAGATGTTTCTTGGGTCATCCTTTTTAGCCCTTAAACACTGTAAATACTCCTCACAACAGTGTCTATGTCAAGAGGGTCAACACCTGCTCACCTCTATTGTTGAAAGCTAAGCTGTCATCCCTTCACATAACAACTGGAGTAACCTTCACACCTGCAGAAGCAATGTGTTGTGAATAGTTTCAAGAAAGTATAGCACATAGAATAACAATAATAACAATTATTTGCAGTGCCTTTACGTACTATAATGAACAAAGGTTCCACTTCAATCTGTATGATCATGTTGAGTGAATGTGAATACATAAAGCAGTTTCATTGTATTAAATTTGAGCAGAATTATTCAGAAACATTGTGTTATTTAGTTATTACTAGGGCTGCCAATAAAAAGCATTGATTTAGATGAATTAATCATAGAAAAAAAATAACGCATTTATCGTTTAGTACAAACTACCCTGTTAATAAAGGAGGCATGGCACTCTTGTGACAAGCTTGTTGAATAACCTAAAAGTCCCAGATTCAACTGTAGTCCATTCCATTCTAGCGTCAGCTTATTATTATTTTTTTAGGTTTAAGCCAAGAAGGAAAGGTCATTAAAATAACAAAACACACTGGAGTGGGACTTCAAAAAACATCCACATGGAGTTACTATCATTTGAAAGTAATACATTGGAAAAATCTTTCCAATATTACTCGCTGTGAAGAGTACTGTATAACTGATTTTTACGTGTAAGTACGACTACGGCAGGGGTGGCTGTAGCTCAGCGGGTAGAGCAGGTCGACTAGTGATCGGAAGGTCGCTGGTTCCCGGCTCCCCTGGGGCGGAGCTGAGCTGCATGTTGAGGTACCCTTGAGCAAGATACTGAACCCCAAAATTGCTCCTGATGTGCAGTTGGCGTGCCTCGTGCCTTGTGCGGCGGCCTCTGCCATCAGTAAGGGCCCTGCGATGAGCTGGTGACTCGTACCCTGCCTTTGCCCAGAGAGACAACTGGGATTGGCTCCAGTGACCCCCGCGACCCCTTGAAAAAGGGGATAAAGCGGTAACATCCCCGCGACCCTCATGGATAAGCGGCAGATAATGAGATGAGATGAGATGACTACGGCATTATAAAATAGAAAAGGGTAATATTGTTTGGCAACTACAGCCTTGGATTAACCTGGTCACCGTGGACTAAAAAAACATTTAACTGTCATTACAAACATATTGTTTATCATATTTTTTTATTCTATGCTATGTTCAGCTACATTTAGAAAAACAACAGGAAAAACACTGGTCTGTCTCACCAGCTCTAAAGCAGTCCGTAAAGTGGGATTTTGCACCATGACGCGTTGAAATAGCTTGGCTTCCAAGCAACCTAACTACCCATCCATACACCATTGTAAAGAGAGTAAATAGTCAATAACATTTCTTTCGACTACGGCAGCAAAAAATACATGAAAGAGCCGATTAGCCTTCCAAAATCAGAATGCTTGCTGTAGTTAGGGGGTTTCCATACTGCTAACTTCACAGGACAATATTCACAACTTGGATTAAATTTGATGAAAAACCCGTTTTGATCATTGGACCTTTTCCGACTAACAGAATATAAATTATTCAGGAATGGACACAATTGAGAGTTTTTTCTCTCTTTTTCATACCAAAGCTGAATTAGTCTTTCATTAGTTCATTAGTGGTTTCTGTAAAATGAAGTTAACGACCGAATTGTGGAGAATGTAACCCTGTTTAGCATGTCCCTATTGACATAAATTAAAGCATTTATATAGTTGTGAGCTGTTTTGGAGTTGCCTAAATGGGTTGCCGGCAACCAGGTTAAAAAAAACATCTTTAAACACTTCAAATCAGGTAGTAACACGTTATCGGACATTGTAACTGTAATAACAGCAACATTACTTTTGTAGTGTGTTACCCCCAACACTACACATCAACATAATGGGTTATTCAAGTGTTTATTAAGTTTATTCATAAAATTGCATAAAATGCATAAAATGCATTTCAAATTAGTTATTCAGTCTCCTGTAATAAATCACTACTAATGCAATTTGTTCCCATTGCCTCAACATGGTAGAAACACTTTACACTGAACTCATGTAAGAGAATTAGATAAAAAGAAAAAAAAAAACATGTACATGTAAACAAAAATACTGAAAGTCACTGTTTTGGGCAATTTCTTATTTTTTTCAGTGTATTATGTTTTTCATTTTGAAACATCCTTATTTGATAGTTTCTTCTGCTAAAGGCCACACTATAAGTTATCTCGCATAATGTATTTTGTTTGTGCTTGGCCTTGTTTGTTTGTATAAAGCCATTAAGAACATGTGTAAGTGCTGCATTAACATCACATTATTTTTATCATACTTTTGCCTCAGTAGCTTCTGCTGAACCTTCCAGCCAGATATGACAGGAAAACATGTGGATGATTGACTTGTCGGGTGGGTGTAGGATAGAGATAAACTACCATATCTTCTTTTCACTCATCCTGTCAATGATGAGAACAAGAAAGAGCCTTTCACTGAGAGTGTGCATGTGTCGACAAATGATTCTAATGCTTCCTTTGTAAAATGGGATGATTTGCCACATCACAGAACATCTCGCATTTTGATAGAGACCTCCGCGAGATATTTGATTTGTCTGCACGGCTCACAAATGCCTGCCAGTCAAAACAACTCCGAGGGAAATCGCAGGTGGATAGGAATGTGAAACAGCTGGTCTCTTATTCTACAGTGAACGGAAGTGTGTGTACTATGTCAGTTTGTGGATGCTGATGTGTTCTGAAGAAAAAGGGAACTGTCCTTTTCAGCACCTCTGCACAGTCATTTGAAATGCATATGACAATGTCATATTGAAAAATTGTAGTCTGCTGGGAGGAGTGGGCATCAGAGGAGCTCAAACCATATTTAATCCAAACTTGGATGAAGACTCCTCCATATGACTAAATAAATGACATTTCCAACTTTTTTTTTTTTTGTTCCTCCCATATCTGTCAACCAGTTTCTACCTTTTTTTGTGTGTTATATGGCTTGATGGAAATGCTCGCTGCCACAGGTCTTTTGGATAACAATTTATTTTACAGGTCGATAAATTTCCTGGTAAGTAGGCGGTAATTACCGAACATATTTGCTAATTATTTGAAATGACCCCCAAAGTACTACACCTATTACCTCAAAATGTATTGAAAACTATCCCAACATGATTGATGTCATTTTTTTAAATAATTCATATTTGCACCAATTTCTTGAATCTTAAATCTATAATATAACAATATTCCTCATTGTATTTTTTAAATATGGTTAACCACCATAAA
>OMLP01041366.1:0-24310 GCA_900302685.1 Spondyliosoma cantharus | reverse complement strand
ATCACAAAAAAAAACATAAAATCCGAGGAGGAAAAAGTTAGATTTTTTACTGTGAAAACCACAAATATGTTTAACGAACCATTTTTATTACTTATAATGCAAATATAAATTGTTGTTTGCTAAAGTTGTGAAATTAACAAGGTTATATGTAACTATTTACATTTAAATCAGGCTTAGGTCTCCCTCAGCGTCTTCCTGCCTGCTCCACATTCAGCAGTCTCCTCATTGTTTTGACTCACAAAATAAAAAAAACGACTACACTACACACTAAACACACTACACCACGTACTAACTACACACTCCAAACACGCTAAATGTCACAAATCTCTCAACTCTCAAAACCCGATGTCTCTTTCACGTCACTGCCGCTGTCACTCTTTCGTCGCTGTCCCTCCCCCAACTTCCCCCTGTTCCTCACCAACCAAATCACGTGTTTTGCCATATAATAATGTGATTGGTTGGTGTGGTGCCTTTTTCCACCAATAGGAACTTTTTTACTTGCAAACACTTCCTGCTTGCAGACACTTTCGTGAGAAAAGCCAGTTTTTACCGTCCCTTCCTGCACCAAACGCGCAGCAAATGTGACGGCAATGTTCGCGCAAATGTGTGGTGGACATTATTTATCGTAAATCCGGTTTTGGACACGCCGGCATGTCCATATCCGGATCTCCTCAGACCGGAACAGACTCGGTCAGAACTCGTTCAGTCTCAGTAATCCACAACAGTCAGTTTAGATGCACAGAATGGGACCGAACCGGCAGCAAAATCCCGGTCCAGCTGGCGCCGCTGCAAGTATAAATCCGCTTGTTTCTTAGGGTGGGACATGGGGGTGGGCTCTGCAGTGATTGGCTATGGTGCGCACGTGGCAATGGTGTGCAGTGATTGGCTCTGGTGCGCACGTGGCTATGGTGGCTATGGTTGACAATGCTAGTGGAATTCGTGAAGCATTTATTAAATAATTTATTAACGGTATCTTTGTAGTACAAACGAATCCGACGTTGCACACCCTTAAACCACGCAGCAGCCATGTTAAAAATCTCAGATCAGTCTGATCCTGATGTGCAGAGATAACTGAGGAACACACACACACAGACAGACAGACAGACAGAGATGTCTTGCTTTTATAGAGAGATACTCTATTACATTTCAGAGGAAAATGTTCTACTTTATACTCATAACACAACATTTATTCAGAACTCGAGTCACTACTTACTTTCAGATTAACATTTTACATCTTAATAATAGCAGGTTCCAGCTAAAATTGGATGTATTGGCAGGTATGCGTTTCTGCAAACAACGGATGTTGAAACCTTGTGTTTCTTTAGTTTTAGTTCTTAATCTTATGTTGTGACAATGCTGTTCTTAAGGTCTCATTAGCTTGAGGCACAAAAAACGCTGGATTTAGGGTAAGATCATGTTTTGGCTAACATGCTCCTGTCACCACAAACACAGCTGGAATTGCCCTGAAATCTTGTCAAAAATATCCGGCGGTTTTATGAACTTGGCAGCCATCTCGTCGAGCTGCAATGCTAACACCCTCCTCTCCACCTCCCAACGTGAAAGGCAGCTCATATGTATACGTAAAATGAACTTACAAATTTGAACAGACCTGTGGTTTGCAGAAATGGAAAATGCCAGCATTTTATATTCTGGAGACTGGGCTGCATGTTGGACTGTGCTTTGTTACAGTTTCACTGACTCCCGAGGGTGTTATTAAGTAGACAAACTCAGCTTCTCTGCCCTGAAGCATCAGCAATGATAACCCAATAACAATATGTAACATACATAATAATAAGATCGGCTCCGTAGACCTGCTGCCCTGACAGAGTGGAGGCAGGTTCAGATGCTTCTGTGTCTGAAAATAAAGTGAAAAAGTTCGGCATATGTTTATGCGCTACAGATCGAGCCCTGAGTGAGTCATACTGTACACTCCCGTGAATGAACTGAAGGAGTGAATCACACTCGCTGATTTCACTCCCGACAGCCTTCGCGCTGCTCTGGATCTCTCGTCACAACCTGTGATCTCATGTGCTCCCTCTGTGAGGCGGAGACCGAGTTTCACTGGGGTGATAACACGAGCCGGCGGTTTTACCGAGAGGTGATGAAAACAAGCTCTGTGCAGTCTGAGGGGCCTGCGTTGCATCTGGTGTTAACACGCCTGCTCGTGTTGCCAAGGTAATCTCAGTTCACCGCCACGGTTGGTGACAGGATGCTTGTTTTTGTCGTTTAAAATGTCTGAGGAGAGAAGCGGCTTTCATGAAGCAAACAGGGCTCCGACTGAGGGAGCCTGTCCGCTCCCTGTAAAAGATAATATATCATGAAAAAAGATGAGGCGCTTCAGAGCACCAGCAGCTTGGATGATTTTCTTATTTGACTTATTTGGTGTGAATAAAAGCGAAGAAATGACTCGGGCGGCTCACTGGAGAAGGAAAGAACAATAGCTCCATTTCTCATCAATGCATTTACACAAAAAAACACAAGGCGCCATGGTTTACCTCATTAATTATCTCATTGTATATAATTGAGACAGCTCTGGCCGCTCTTCAGTTTCAACACATCATTAAAGAGGGCCGAGGGTGCGCCGGAGCGGCGGACGAGGTCGAACAAACAGTTGAAGGTCAAAACTGATTTCAGAGCAGAAACTTTAAAAAGCAGCATTTGTCAAAGGTTGAAGTTTGGTTTCAAACAGAAAACTGTACGCACAGAGAGAGACAGATTTATTGTACGGGTTTGAAAAATGCTGCTCTCGCCCTGTCATATCTGTGGCATTCAGACCGAGGAGGAAGGCAATTTCTCTCGGCCTTTTTGAACACGTTTGTCACCGGGCCTGCACTCGCCTTGCACTCCATTCACAAGGACATAAATAATTTTCATTCTGGGTGAAACAAGGTCTTTGTTCCAAAGAACCCCGGCCATCAACACAGGGCGAGAGAATACTTATCAAAGTAAGAGTCCAGTGAATTACTTCCCCTTTTCTCACAGTGACAAGTCCTGAAGGAATATACCTCTGTCTGAGTGATGGACCGTTTTTAATAAAGAGGGAACAAGAGGTCACAGGAATGCAAATGAAATGTTTAGAGGCTTGAATGCCTAATTTAATATTTATGATACAGCTTCAAAATAAGAATCCATTTTTAAAGGATTGCTGTTTGATTTTGTAACGTTACCACTGTATATATCAATATAACACAACGTTTGAGTTGCCTAATAGGCTGTGAGCCACATTAAAGTGAATGATCCTTTCGGCTGCAGAACATCTGGGCTGTAAAGACACATCAATCAGGGACCACCGAACAAACATAAATTGTTGAAATTCTATTTGAATTTTGTAGATCAACTCAAGGATTAATTATTTGCTTTGAGGTAGAGAAAATTCTGCTATCCTCATAAGCTAAATAAATAATTAAAAATGCCAGAAGCAGTGTTGCGTCTCTTTCCCTCCACCAGAAATGTTCTTCGTCTATTATGCTGCCAACGTGTTTTCACTTGTGTGAGTCTTAAAACCCAGAAGAAGCAAAACAAAGTGTTCCTTGTAACGACATCCTGCGTAGCTGCGACAGTGTTCTCCCTGAGATATACATCTACATGAGATGCCCAAGAAGAAGATTTCTTCTTCTCTTAAACTATGGTATTTAAATAATAATAATAAACTTCTTGATGTGCACAGAAAATATTGTCATTTTATTCTTCTATTGTCGATCTATAGATGTTTTGTGATCAATGTTTTGATGTTTATGTACAACTCATCTTTTATTTACTACTTTGGTCAGTTTTATATGAAGGACAAATAAATAAATACATACAATTTTGGGAATGAAAAGGCTATTTCTTTGTTTTACATATTTTCATTTGTATTTTTGTCATTTTTTTCCTTGATAGTTTTATGTGCATCAGTGCAAAGTAACTAAATATTAAAGAACAATTTTGATGTTCATGTGCTTTACCGCTTTAATTTCACTCTGCTTTTTAGTTCTACTCCCCTATATTAGATATCATAATTCTTACTCCCACATTTATCTGACGGCTGAGGTTACTAGTTACTTTTCAAAGTAAGGTTTTTATCTTAGAAATGTGACAAGCTGACAAAATACATTGTTGAATGTAATTATTTAAAAATAACAGTGGTTCTCAATTGTTTCTGTCAGCTGTCTTGTTTGCAGTTCCACCAAAAAGAGATTTCCCTTCTAATCTTCTCACATTCATTATTATTATTCCATTTAAATAACAAAAATATTTAAAAAATATGTTTCAAAATAAAAGCAAAGAAACCATTACATTTTTGGGGGAAGAAATCCATTTTGTTTCCTTTTCTTCTTTCCTCTCCTATTAATTATCTCTCGACCATCCTACTTTATCTTGTTGCCCTTGGCGGTTGGAAACCACTGGATTAAACTACAACTACTAAAACTCGACCGCCTACAGCAGTAAAATGCTACTTACATGCTGATGCATCCATATATACTGTACATTTTGACACTCTGATTACATTGTGTGGATAATAATGATAATAATCCTGCTATACTTTTCCACCTATGTTGAAGAAAATTGTGGCCTTCACCTATTGATGACATAAGTTTCGCCGGGCTGAATTTACATGAAATCTTGCAAGTTATATTATAAAAGAATCTGGAAAAAGACACAGCTCCACCTACTGCAATCAGACCAGAGCTGTAATCAGAGCTCACGAAGCACAAAATTGAACCTGAGAATAAAACCAGTCAATACAATAAAAATGAAAGCATTAACAGCGCCTGATTAAGTATCAAATGATCCATTATGTCCTCTATATTGGGATCAGGTCGCTCAAATATAATTACAATATGTACTGAGGTTTGGGTCTAAGCTTGTTACGCAACACACTCTGTGGTTGATTAAATTTTGTCGCGTTACGTAAGCGTTTCTTGAAAGCTGGGTTACTGTACAATGGTGGGCAACAGGAAAAGTGTTTAAAAATGTAATCGTTCTTAAAGTAGTTTGGCCTGTGTGACTGAACTGGCTCAGTCTAGGCAAGATTGGCCCAAATCAAAACAGATGGAGCAAAGTAGGGGAGCCAATTTGAGACTTTTAGCAACATTATGTAATTATTTCACCTTAAAATAACAACAAAATGTTGATGGTACACTGGCTTCTAACAGGGAAAATGGTGCCTCAGTTAGTCCGACTCTTCACCCAGAACATCTGTTCTTGCACTATGTAACTTGGTAAGTAGGAACAATTTACTACGAGTGGGGTGTAATGCTTTATGGAACACACCACCAACTATCACTGATGGTGAAACAGGCTCATATTTTATGGAGATTATATTTTATCTGTTTTTGACCCCTGCCTCAACTCTTGCTGATTCACGAGCTTCCATAATGGAGAAATAGCTTAAAGCTGCAGTCTAGAGTTTTGAGAAAAAAGGACTTAGTCATAATATTTGAATGATACAGCTCCCAGGTCCCTGCTTCTTCCTCTCTGCTGGGCTGCAGCCCTGCCTTCAAAGCCCCTCCCCACAGAGGAGCCTGCTGTGCATGAGCAGGCTTGTAACCACGGTAACAGAGGACGCCAGATAATTCAAAATAACAACAACAACATAAGCCCTGATTGTTCTATTTCTGATCAATACAACTAAATTACAATGACGAGTGCCTCATGCTGATCACTGTAGTAACCCGAGTAACAAACAATATTCCTCACATCACGGTAGATGAAGTTACCAGCTAATCATTACCCGGTGCAACATTTTTTCTCTGAAGCATGAGTGATGTTATTTCTCTAAACCAATTCAACCACTTCAGAGCGTACTGAACACAAACTAACATTATAACTGCCCGGTCACTTGAAAGACACTTTTGCTAACCAGTAGCCATAGAAACAAAGCTAAACACCGGAGTTAGCATACAAGCAACAAGCTAGATTTACCAACAAGCTACGTAGCTCGACTTCAACATCACACGGCGAGATGCGCTATTGCGAGTCTCACTTTAACTGCCACCACCATAGCCTTGTGGTTAAAACATAGAATTAAACATATATCAAGCAGGGGTCCTTACTTGTCCAGCAGAAAAGCAGCAAACTCTGCGTCGCTCTTGAGTCCTTACAAATCCTGCAGCTCCCTCCACCTCTGAAATGACACTATTTATCCTAGTTTTCTCTCTGGCACGTTCCAATTCTTTGTTTTTACACTGCTTTTCTTTGTCAGTGTTCTTATTTCTTCTTTTTGACGTGGGCAATGGTGGGGAATTTTTTGGCTCTGCTGTTGTTGTCTATTCTCCGCCATTGATTACAGTTTGGGCTTGAGCTTGAACGTATCTAACCAGGTAAGAGCAGGCACTGCGCCTGCACAGGGAGGGGCACTGCCAAGTATGCGCTGCAAGAGGGAGGGGGGCTGCCAGCAGGGTATGCACGAGAATGATTGACACTTCTCAGACACTCCCCTTTGCTCTGATTTCAAATTTCGTTGTACTGGTACAACGACAATAAAGACAATTCAATTCAATTGTTGAGCCGGGAGCTTGGACTGGCTTTTAGTCATGGCGGACCGCTTCATGTATAAAGGCTGCAAGACAGACTCTGAGCTTGCCTTCTTGCTGTTGAACTTTTAAGTAATATTAGCTATCTTGCTAGGTCCGGTGTTGTTGCACTTGCTTGATGTTTGGCTGCATTGGCAAAGTTTTCTACTTGCTAGTATTTGATCATAAGTAATATGATCATAACAAATAACCTCCTCCTCCCGGCAGTCCGAAGCGCTGCAGCGGCGTAACACCACCACTCCTCTAAGCTCCCACTCTACACAATGACAGCTAATTCGACTGTTAGCTACCCAGCTGGGGGTCAGGCCTATGTTCCCACAGCCCTATGTTCCCACATTTCTTGGGCATTTTCAAAATTAGGTCTTGTGTTCCTACATTTCACTGCAATTTAAGGGTTAGGGTTAGGGGTTAAGGAAATGTTGGAATATTGGGCCTAATTTTGAAAAAAAATCTTAGAAATGTGGGAACACAGGGCTGTGGGAACATAGGCACGCTCTCACACGGCTAACCGCGCTAACTAGCTAATGGCAGCAACAGTTATCAGCACTCACTCACTCTGGTATGTGTGTATATATACATGTATCTATGTATGAATTTGTCAGGTTGCCAATTCTACTGCACTTTTAAGAAAATTACTTTTGATAATTAATTACATTTCAAATAAAACATTTTAAGAGCTTTACTCAAGTACATTTTGTATCAGTGACTTTCACTTTCACATGTTTACAATAGCATTATATCTGCTGTAAGTGAAGCGCAATCTGAAACTGTAGGGGCACCAAATCACAACAAAAATAATAATAATATTTTAATAAAAATGCAGCTTTGACTGTAAGCATTTATAACATTCCAGTGTTGCAAAAAGTACCTAAAACTCATAGTTGAGTAAAAGTCAAATATCGTGTTACAATATTAGTTAGACTGTATACAATAAATCAGCTCTTTTTTTTCTTTTTTTAATCCAATTGCTGAAAAGTTGACTTGTGATTAAAGTTATTAAATATGTGGTGGAGTAAAACGTAAAACATTTGACTGCAAAATGTTATGTAATGGAAGTTGAAAGTAGCAGAAAATGGTACAAGTAGTTGAGTAAATGTACTTAATTAAGTTCCATCACTGTCATTTGACAGAAGTTTGGATGGACAGAGCTTTTCAGGCAACCATCATGCAAATTCATGCCATTACAAAACCCAGACAGGAAGTGTTGCTTTGGAGGAGAACGGATGAACAGTCTGGCGACTACTGCACACACGCCGACACACACACACACACACACACACATACACATGCACGCACTCACACACTTCCGCCAATCAGCAGCTTTAAAGTTGAGGTTGCCTAGCAGCAAACAAAAGGTAGCCTACAAGCTTCCTGTCTGCTCTCCTCAGCAAACCCTCTGTGCTGCTGCGGGCATCGCTGTTTTGGATAAATTACTGTGATGAATGGAATCATCTCCGTCTGCAGTGAGCATGTTCCTTTTTGTCCTGCACAAAACCATTCATTTTATCGTGGTGATAATAATCCAGACAGCAATTTCTACTGCAGATAGGAAACATAACTTTCATCATAGTGGCAGAAAAAACACCCAGAATTTACCCTCATGTGACACCTTCCAAAGTTTTGCCATATTCAACTTTTCTTTTTCCTGGATAAAAGGAGAAAAGGTAGTTTGCTAACTCGCTGCTTTAACCCAAGAGTCTGCAATGAACACTCATTTTTGTAAGACTGTCTGCATAAGATTCATGACTTTTTTGCAATTGCTGAGAAGCAGCCAATGAAACTCAAGGTTACAAATCAGCACTGTGTTCACTTAGTTAATTCAATTAGCATGTGGCATTAGTCATTGTGATGAACTGTATCGTTTGACTCCGGCATTAATTCACAAGACTTGTACAAGAATAATTGCTGGTCTAGTCTCTTTCACCTTGTGCAGTTGAGCTTTGTTTTCTGGCTCATATTAATTCTTTTGTTTTTTTCTCACATAAATAAGGGGCTTTCAAGGACTTAGTACTCCATAGACAGAAGGCTACAGGAAGTGTGCCAAAGCAACAAGAATACATTAGCATCCTCCACATCCCTGTCTTCATAAATTTTTCCTCATATCCTTCTCTTGCATGCATGAAGGTTTTATTCCCGTCTGTCACTCTAAAAAGGCTGTGACACAGAGTGCAGTATTTAGTGATGTGAGTAATCTCTGCCACGCAGAGTTCTCATTCAAAACCTTTGTCAATTTGTACTCCACTGATTAGCCCAGCACGATTCACAATTCAAAAATATGATGATTGTGTTTTCACGCCGTCCTGATGAGTCGACGAGGCTCACGTGGAGAGGGAGGCAAACTGCTGCGCTTTGTACCAAATTACTATCATTTCCCTCATCATCAGCTAAATTTTTAAATAAGTTAGTCACACATGTTAGAGTCCCCATTACTGAGGGGAAACAACTGCTCTCTTCGGAAAACGGTTGTTTGGCATTACGATAAATATGCTGTAGGTCTACTCTGTTCTGTGTGAAGTGCACGGAGAGAGAGCAAGGACGGTATGTACTGTATGTGATAAAAGGGTGAAGATAATAGGTCACAGAAGATAGTAAAGACAGATGTTCTGAGGTAAGTAAAGTACATGAAATTATGGTTTTGGGTTCACATTGTGCAAGTATGAATGTACAAGTTCTTATTATATATTTTATAGGCTACAAATTCCAGTAATTTAAAATTTGGGGTATTTGAATTTGGCTGCTTTTAGTCTGTTCAAACACAAAGGATTTCTCAACCAGTTTATGTCTTGGAGTGCAGAGAAGGCCATAATCAGATGGCGGCCATTTTCCTCTGAAGCTTCACTCAAGAATTCTGATATTAATGTTGTCGTGTTTTAGGTTGCAAGTTGCAAGGAATCAGACAAATTGTCATTCCATCACTGAAAAGATGATGGATAGTGAACATTTGGAGGGACATTGTTCCGTTTTTTTTTCGGAAAAACAAGGTAAAACAACATATTCAATCACCCATTAGCTAACGTTAGCATTCATATGCTTCCTATCTAACATCACCATTTGATTACATGCAACGCGTTTCTCTTCCAGGCTTAAAAAACGTGCCCAAGATGTGCATTGATATCGTATACACAATCAAACATTAGCTAGGAAGTGGTTGAATGCTAACGTTAGATAATGGGTTATCAAATCTGTTGTTTGACCTTGAAATACGGCCTTATGTACCTCCAGATTTTCACTATTATTCTGTTGCTGATCCATCAGGAAGTGGTAAAATAATAAATTGAAGTATGGTCTACGCTCACGTAGATAATTTTACATAAACAGTAATTCAGCAATTTTTTATATAATTGCATATTAAAAAGCAAACTGGTAAGAAAATATAAAGACTTTCTTCTCAGTGCTTGGTCAAGTCCTTCCGATGTGGGTAAGGGATACATGGAGACTTTTTTTTAGTAGTTGATAAAAGTGTATAAAAGAGTATAAATGCATTAACATCTTTCAGTAGCTCTCTCCTCACTTGTTTGGATCAGAGTCAATCTGTTTTATGGAAATCTGTGTTCATCTTCCTTAAGTATTGACAGGCTAGTTGGGCACATTACAAGCTGTCCTTACTTTAAGTATAATATGTTGAAAAACAGTTTGGGGCATGCAGTCACACACACGCACGCACACACACACACACACGCACGCACGCACACACACACACACACACACACACACACACACACACACACACACATTATTACCAGCAGCAGCCCAAGATATATATATCCTATTATGTGCACAACCACGCTCTGTGTTATGACCATCATTGTATTGTCACCATTATCTGTTTTAAGAGGCTTGTTTTTCCTCGCTACGGCTGATCTTTAAATATCACTGAAGACAGAAAACAGATTTAAAAGTAATTCACCACAGATTGCTGCACTTTGCAAATTGATTTATCTGTTCTTCAGCACGCCGATCTCTCAAACAGACTCAGCAGGAGGCGCTGCACATTCCTGGCGATGAGACCTTTTAGTGCTGTGGATTCAACATGCAACATTTAAGGTGCAATCATCCGTATTTTTGTAACAACAAGTATAAGATGAAAGTGTGGATACAATGTGATTATGTGAAAGGGATTGGTTGTCACCTAAATCTCTCTTTGGCTTTACTGAATTTCAGCTCATTGTTTAGCCGTCCGGCCTCAGCTGCACCAAGGAGTCATACTTTTTCCTCAGACGTTGGTAGGGACCCAAAACAGAGCTAAAAGAGAGTGAATATTGGACTTAAATTCATCAGGTGGAAGTGAAAAATATTTGGAAATGAGTTCACAGCTTGTTTCTGCTGTCCCCAAGTGGCCAAAAAAATGTGCTATTGCAGGGAATAACTGTAAAATAAGAGCAGAAACAGGTCCATATACAATGTCTAACATACAGATTTTTAAGGTCAATCATCTGTGCAGAACTCACAAGTTTGCGGTTTAGAAGATTTTTGCTATTCAGTTCCCGTAGCCCAGCTGTAGTGAAGTGAAGTGAAGTGTACCTCTGCTCACGCATACACCTGTGGCTGTTACTTTGCAACAGTGCGACGCACCGTGTTCTGGCATTGTGAGAAGAACTACTCTCAGGCAGCGGTTAAATAATTTGTTTAGTTTATTTTGGTCTTTTTCAAACTCCACTCAGGAGGGATTTGAAGATGAAAACAAGGGGCAGCTTTGAAACCGAGTCAATCCCCCTCCAGTCTCTTTCTAAACATCACTTCAATTCGAAACACTCGCTTGGTGTAGTAAATTGGCATTTGCCTCGCCGCGGCATGCACAAACATTCATTCATCAATCTGTCCCCTCTCACATTCCCCCTCTTCATCTGTCTCTCTCAGTCACCTCCTTTTCCTCTCCCATTTCCTTGTCTCCTCTTTGCCCTGCTTTCTCTATCAGTCCCCCTGTTTCCCTTTCGTCACTCCCCTCCCCTCTCAGCATCTCTCCGTGGGACTACACCACCTACTCTCATGAATACATCTGCGTCATTCTCTTCATGCAACTACGTCAGACCTACTTAAGGATCTGGGGGGGGGGGCTGTTTTTTGTAATGCACCCTCATCCATAAAGCCGGGTATGTGAAGTGTGGAGGAAAGAAAGGGGAATTGATTAGGCTAAAGTAATAGGGGAAGTAGAGAGAGTGGAAGTTATAGAGCGGAAGGATGGATGGCTTTGAGAAAATGGGCATGAAGGAAATGTAAATGCTCGAAAATGTTGCCCTCCGTGTGCACTCTGGAGATATGATGCATGGTCAATAAGCAGAAATCGTTTATGATGTACATGCATCTGTTTCCTAACATCCAAGCGATGGCTCAGCACTAAAAAGCAACGTTGTCCTCATCTCATTTTAAGCTCCCATTCCCAATCAGTTAGCAGTATCAGCCAATACAAACACCAAATCTGATTTGATATTTCTCATCTAACACTGTGTGGTGTTGCGTAGTGGAACATTTTTGACAGCTGGTGCAAACAAAGGACAGGAAATGGATCAGGTTTTACTGCACATAGCTGAAAGTAAAGTTCCTGGACCTGGCGTGTCCTGGTGGACTGGTAGTTAGATGCATAACGTACGACCGCAACATCCCCAGTGTTTCCTGTTTGCGAGTACATATGTCATAGATACAGTATGTATCCTGGATTGGCCCCAATTCTGATTTTGAGGATTGACTGAGGAAATCCTTACTTAACTCCACCAATTTGACACATTAAAGAGTGTTTAGAGGCTTTTGCATTATACTACTATTGCATTATGTGAGAAAACCCATAAAGCCATTTGCAGCTCCAGAGGAAGCTGCATGTAATCTGATAAATTTGCATTGTGGATAATGTAGGCACCACCTTTCGAAGAAAAAGTCTACTGCTCTGCATTGCATTGTCGGGCTCAGTTTGGATAGATTATAAACAAATGATCAAAATTGACAACAGCAGAGCTAGAGATAACGCCTTTTTTATTCCGCACATTCTTCTTCCTTTCCGAAACCTTGCGCCTACATTACCCACAATGCAACATAGCCACTGAGTGACATCGCCAGGGGCAATTTATCAGATTACATGCAGCTTCCTCTGGAGCCATAAGGCTTTACATTAAATTTTTTCACATATGCAGTAGTACTCCACAAGACCTGTAAACACACTTCAATGTGTAAAATTGGTGGAGTTACCCTTTAAAATGGATTTTAAAGTATGGCCAGACATGATTTTAGCTCCACTATCTATGCAGATTCACAGTGGAAAATTCAGAACACCTTGCATAACATGAGATACCTGATAAGATAAGCTCTTGTTGATCTCCCGAGGGGAAATTCAGGTGTTGCAGCAGCGCAAGAACAGAAATGAACACAGATTAAGAAAGTGAAGTAAAGAGTAGACAATAGAGAACTAGAACACTAGTACAGGTTTAGAAGTTTTTATCAAAAGAAATGTTAAAAGGAGGGATAGGTAAATGTGCTTGATCAAAAAAAATGTGCACAATAAGTCAAAGCAGCATGTGTTATGGTTATTAAAAAAAGGATGCAAACACAATAGACTAAGGCAGGAGGGAAAGTGTAACAGATAGCCATAAAGCTGAATCATCAAAAACAAAGGTTGGCAACAAAACAAAAAGACAGACTTAAATACACTAATGAGCAAACACAACATGGGTTTACACAAAAAAAGGGCGGGAAAAAGACAAAGACAGTAAGAGGAAAGTCCCCACACAACACATGAGGATGAGTTGTTCACTGAAAACCAAAACCATGACAACATAATCAAATCTGATAGCACAACTATTACTTATATCAGAGGCAAATCTGTTTAAGACCAGCTGGGACCAGATGGTAGTAGGCTGTATTAATTTGGGTTTTTCTTTTTTTTTTTGGCTGTGCTTTCATTTTTCATTCATAGCAGTTTTCTGTGTTTTCTGGTTTGGTTTTCTTCTTTTTGTTGTTTTTTTTGTGAACATTTGGACTCGTCTCTTTTGTGCACCTTAATTATGACAGAATCTGATCAAATAAAAAGTTGAAAAGCTGCCTCTGGACATGTTCTTATTGCTCTACAACTTATTATCATGTCATCCAGATGCTCTGTATCATGCTCTTATTCAGCAGGCTGCCAAAACATTGCAGATATCCTGGAAGCTGATGACATTAGAGGGACATCTAATAAGCAGGATTTTGGGGCAATGGCAGAGGAGAAGCTCAACCCTGACACTGAATACTGCTCTGTTATTATTGCTCCAGGACTTATCTCTAATTAATCGCCTCCGTCTTATCTCCACAAGACAATGAGCTTTCAGACATGGAAGTGACGAGGGAGGCACGGGAACCTCTAGCCTGAAGACATGGCTAATGACAGAGTCATTTAATATGGGCTGTAAAAGTCCCTCACATAAATTCAAATGCAATGTTTTTTCTGCAATTCATTATTTTTTGCCGAAATGTAAAAAAAACACTGGGTCCTTCGCAGCATTAAAAACCCACTGGAGGTCTTACATCATCATCAGCGTCAGAGATGCCCCAGTCTGGATTGCTAAAGATGGATCACATCTAAACTGGCAGTTATTAAAAGAAGACCAAAAATACTCTTCCCCGCACGCTTGCCAGGAAATCTAAACAGGGAATCGGAAATTCAGTTAACCGCGGTTAAAAAAAGGACTCAGCGAGGTGAATTTGTCAGTTCAGTGTGATCCTCTGAGCTCTGTGACTCAATCCTCTACGGACACATACTTCCACTTCTGCATTACAGTGTTATCACTTGTATGGTTGCCTACATCGAGCATATTCCCTTTATGCTGCGATTTTTCTTTCCCACCAGCCTAGTTCTTTTCTCCCTGAATTCTTTATGCAATGCAATGCTCTCTATTAAAAGGCTGTGGCTTACAGTGGAAGTGCCATCTGTCCTTGGCAGACTTGATCTTGGCGCCGATTCTGACGAGCTACTATAAATACAATCAGGACATGTGTGATGGAAACACATACGTCTGCGGAGATTAAACAGGCTGACGTGACCACGATGTGTATCATTTCACATGTGGTGATGTCAATATTGACTGCACTAACTTATTATTTTGAAATATGGGAGGAATGAGTCGTCGGCTTGAGTGACAAAAGAGGGCCATGATTAAGAGATAATCCAGAAGGTGAGCAAGCACAAACAGACACTACTGCAAAATAGAGCCATGTACCTAAACACCACACACACACACACACACACACACACAGAGTCCACGACACGTCTCCTCCCCCAGGATCATCAGATTTTCATCTGCTCAGTGTTATTCTTCTGGACGATTGATTTCCCTGATGCACTGAGCAGCCTCCTCCCTCAGCACGGGAAATTGTGTGTGTGTCTGTAAGTCTGCATGTTAGCGCGGCAGGCTGAGGCCAGCTGTGTGTGTTCCTGGGTTTCTGTCCCCTCTTCTCTGTGCCTGTCTGACCCATTTTCCATCAGCACACTGTGGCCGTTGGGACAGCGGAGAGGCCACATGTGGAGAGGGAAGTGATGATCCATGGTGAGAATTTAAATGGTTCAGAAGGAACAGCTGACCACGCACTTGTTTATTGTCTCTCAAGAGAAAAAAAAGCAGCCGTGTTGTGCCATTTAGGTTTTTTAAGGTAACAAGATTTGCCTGTAAAAGTTTAAAGAGTTTGTTTTGAAGATTTGAAGGGCTCACTGTTGTCCCATGTAGCCGAGACAATTTATGATTTGTAATGTTTGTGGTGATAAAAAACAGATATTTTGGGGGGGAATTCTGGACATCCCCAGTCAAAACATGATATTTTCCTAATCAGCAACAGCAACATAAAAATTTACCAAAAGAAATGTATGGAAGCCCAGAGGGGCAAGTGAGAATTATTTCATTTCTAATGCTCCATTTTCTGATTTCTATCCTTTTATTTTTTGTGGCACTTTTTTCAAGTGTGAAACATTGTGGAAAAAATCATTTCCGTCTCACTTGCGCCTCAGGTAGTGAAAAGTAAATTTTGTTCAACAGGAAATGAATGCCAAGTTTTTGTTTCTGTATTACTCGTTTTGACCACAAGAGGCTACATACGTACATTATGGTGACTTGGGAAACTGCCGACACAGAGATGAATTAAAGCCAGATTTTAGAAATTAAAAATGACAGGCGCGCTGGGATTTTATATCAGGTTGGCCGCCATCCGAAGGCGCTCAAGGAGACTCAAGAATCATCTTACCATCTTACAAATAGGAGCTCAAAAGATTCTGGAGAACGATTGTTGAATATTGGGTTTCATTATAAGGTCATCAAATACCCGCTCTGGGTTGGTGGCTCGGGTTGGGCTTGCTGTAACCTAAACATGTCAACACATGTTCTCCATAGACGTTACATGTGCTTGAGAGGTGCGCCCATGTGCTCATCTGCAAACTCTGTGAACAGGGTAATGCAGTACACTGTCAAGTCTGTGTGAGGTCCAAGTCACACCAAGAAGTGGCGGAGCAGAATCACTTCATCATGATTGCTATTGCAGCACCAGAAACTAGCTATTAGGCTGTAGTGGACAGCCAGCTTCACTAGACTTGACTCCAACAAGTGGCTTGTCTCTCTCATATTTGTGATTGGCAGGAAGGATGTGAAGATGCGTTCCCAGTCTGGAAAGTGTCAGTAACATTTTGATGTAATCTCTCTTGTTTGCCAATGATGATGTCATTCTTTGGGAACATGGCAGTGAAGAGAGATCCCAGCCACAAAGAAAAGCTCCTCAATTATTGAACAGTCTTAATTCTTCATTCGACTTCCTCTATGGGTACAAGCTGGTTTGTGTGCCTGGTATGGATGGACCTTTGCGAGCAGTGGTGCAAACAGTGAGGGGGGGAGACCTTGGACAAGCTGGTGAATTACATGTTCCAGGTGGCCAGGAAGGATTTGGGAGCTCCCAGGAGGAGATGGATGGATGGATGGATGGATGGATGGATGGAAGGATGGATTGTTCAGAGCGGAAAGTTTTACTGTCCAAGGATTTATCCATAACCGGAATAAAATTTAAGGAACTAAAATGTCATAATTTAGGGAGAATATGCCAAAACTTTTGATGGATTCATTGGAACACTATTCACGAAACTGTTATGTCATCGGCATTCAAAAGTACACCATAACCAAACCATAATACACATGTCCTTTCTCAGGACACCACCAGTCATGCACATAAGCACTTATGCAAACAGGCAGACACACGCGGCGCTGGCAGTCCGCTCTCCCTGAGGAACTTTGCCTTTTTAGCAAACCCTTGAATAAATAAACAGCACCGCCGTGCAGCAAGACGTGCTAGAATAGGCTTGGAGTTGACGGGTTTGTTTAAGAAAACATGAACAGCACGCAAGCAATTCAGCAAACTAATGTCAACCGCTGTGTTGAATAGATATTTTAAGAAAATATATGTTGAGAAAACAGATCACACATGTGGAGGGTTCAAACCTTTGCTGTGGCCGATATTATAAAACACATGAAGTTGTGGTGTCATTCCTGTGTTCAGATAAAAATGTGGTGGTCACAGCTTTACGCTGGCTGCGGCAAATAAAACGAAAGACAAATATGGTTAAAAGATCAGTGTGACTAATGCACAATTATCCAAAGCCTCTGTGTGCCCATGAGATTAACGACCACACACACACACACACACACACACACACACACACACACACAACTGGGACCATGGAGAATACACGTTATAATCACTTTATACTTTTGTGCCTTCATGGCTAAGACTCGTGTGGCTGACAGTGAAGAAATGAAACCCTGTGCTTCCGGCACTCAAACGAGGACCTGCTGGCGAACTAAACAACCTTCTACATGATTAAATTTGTACAACTCATTAGGCAGCGGTGATTGAATATGCGGACATGTGAGCGGCGAGGCCCGTACGCCTGTGACCTTGCAGGCTGCAAACACACACACCGCACTCTGTCGCGTGGAAAAGCTCCCTTTTAACGTTCTTAAATCTGCTATGATCATTTCCAGCACAGCCGGCGGCGGCCAATCCGAGCTGCTTCTGTGAACAATATTCCCAAGGTGGTGACCAATCAGGACTCCTGTCATCAGAGCGGTGGAGTTAGACTTAACAATCGATTCATTTTCTGCTGACAGCCCGAGGCCTGGGGAGAGAGCTGCATTCAGGGAATAGAGGTCTAACCTTCAGGTAGAAAAGATACTTCGGTCGTGGGTGATTTAAGACACTGAAATGGCGCCTTTGCAGTCTATATGTTGCATTTTCATTCTGTGCAGCTTTTCAAAGAATACCAATCAAAATATCAATGAATACTTATAACGTATTTGGTATTCCCAGCACTGAGGAGGCTGAGATTCATTCTTGCAATAACCTACACAATAACACATAATGTGTGGGTGCCTTTTTTTATTTTTATATATGTCCTCACAAATACCTCTAAAGGAAGAACTGTGTGACAGTAATGCGTGTATTGTTTCAGTGAAACAAAAGCTCCATCTCAAAGTTGTAATTATTGCAGAAGGCGAGAGGGTCCGGTAGGATTTTTCCATCACAAACGGTGACACACTTAAAAACAAGTCCTCTGTGTGTGATTATATGTCTAAATGTCTGCATGTGTTTTTATTCACGTGGGCTGAGACTATCATTCCTCCAAAAAAAAAAAACTAATTATGCATGCAGAAAGGCACTGCAAGCAAATGATATCCATTGATCACACTGTACTTTCAAGCGAGGTGACACATCTTCTCGACTGTCAAAGTGTCCCTGGGTGAAAACACAATGACAACTGTGGGAAAAACAATGTGACGAGGCACGGAGGAAGAGTTGCTAAATGAAAGGAGACGTCCCGATGAGATTAAATCCGGGTGCCGAGTCAACCAGCTCGCCTTCAGCTCTGGGTAAAAAACACAAAGGGGTACCGACAAAGAAGGTTGTCTTCGTTTGTTTTGGTTTTTTTTGTTTTAGAATTCATCACTAGTCAGGCAGTCAAAAATAGCTCACTCATAGTGCAAATGTAGAGATGAAAGAGTGTAAAAAGGGCACGTTGGGGAGTGAGAAGGCTTTCCAGGCTAATTGTGTGAGCTTTTGATACTGAGTGTATCAGCACACAGGGTGCTGTGTCTGTAGACTTCATGCCAGCAGGAGCAGTGAGAAAATGAACTGTGTGTAAATGAAAGCATGAGAGAGCATGAAGCTAGTCTATCTTTGTAAAGTGCTAAAAATGTAACATGCAGAACTTTGCCTTTACACTTTACACAGAGAGGTCGTCACCGGAGGCAATACGTTTACAGGTTGTCTGTCTGTCCATACGTCTGTATCCCCCCTTCTTGTGAAGGCGATAGCTCAAAAATGCCTTTAAAGGAACTTTGCTAAAGATTTCTACTCGAACTGAAGGATGAATTGATAAGATTTTTGTGGCCAAAGGTCAGAGGTCAAGGTCACTGTGACCATGCAAAACACATTTTTGGCCATAATTCAATAATTCACCACTAATTACGATAAAAACATAAATGTCAAATAGGATGAAAATGATTAAATTATGAAATTTGATATCCAAAAGGCCAATGATGGTCAAAAGGCCAATGGTCAATGAATCAATGCCACAGCTCTGGAACAGCAACCTGACTGTTGCATGGAGGCCTACAACCGTGAGGCAGTAACAGAGTTCTAGTTTTCACATATGGATAAATATTTTCACATAAGACATATGTGAAATTCTTACATTCAATTGTGACTGGCTTTTCTTTCACATGTGGAGACAACATGGCAGAAACCTAAGGACTTCTGGAAAGCACTTCATTGTGAGGTTAGGAAGATGCAAATAGCCTATTCTTGTATCACCACAAACGTGGCTGGAGATGTCACGACTTCACGACAATACATATCAATATCTGGTGGTTTCATATTTACAAATGTTGAAAGGCAGTCTTGAACTGTGGTCACTGGCACCACCATCAACTCCACTTGCTGATATAAAAAGTCATTTTTTGGTACGACACGTTTTGTGCCTGAAACTGCAGTTGTGTTGAATGCATGTCAATATATGGTTATTAACATGTAATTAAGGTATCCTTGTGTCTGTGAGGTAGAGGTCAGAGTGCACAGATAGTACACTAAATGTACCAGTTGTAAGCAGTTCATAAACGTATGTGTATATTTGTAGCAAGATCTAAAAGTGGACTCACTGTTAAGGTGACGCCTTCCATTGTTTGTGCTGTGTGACTTCAAAGTGTGACGTCTGATCTTACATAATTTCCCCCAATCCCATTCTGGAAAACCATTAAAAATTAATGAAGCTTCAAAAATGGTTGCTCTCCAGACTATAAATTCCATTTTTAATTATTATGACGCATTCAGGCGGGAACATTCCCAGGGACGCATGCAACTCAACGCCACAACCTGTTCCTGGATGAAGAGATAGCAAAAGGTGACGATATGCAATTATGTCCCAAAGCCACAGTGCTACTCCTTTATGGTCGACCACACTGTGGACTGTGTTCGCAGGATAAATGACACATTCCCCTCACAAGGGAATAAATGTGTTATCATGCACTTAGATCTTTTCTTTTCAGTCTGCATGTCTTGTCTTGCCTTGTCTTAGCCTTTATTAAGTTGAGTTAGCCCTCTGTAAACAAAATGCAGACACTGTTTGCTGAGCTGAAGCTTTGCAGATGACTAATAGGCAACCTGCTGTAGAAAAAGGATGCATGTTTTCTCCTGTTTTGGACAGCTGGTGCTCCACTTTTACATAACTGAATGTGACAAGGCCATCTAACTTTGCCCTCCCAAGTGCTCTTTCATCCCCACTCTGACTTTCCAATCAGCGCAACACAGTTTGTACAGACAGAGCGGTTTTGTGCCGTAAGTGCTGCGCAAATTGTCCTGTTTTCTCACAAGGCTGTGACCAGACACGATTGTTACACGTCTCCATTCTCCTGGCCTAATTTTCAGCATAACAGTCGCTAATAGATGTGGTTCTCAGTTATGTATTGTCAAGCATTTTGTCTCAGGAGATGTGCACTTGGTTTGCTCTTTCCTACTTACTTGATGATAGATAGAAATGAGATGATAAAGAGGTCTAAAGAAAACCTGGAGGATTATTGTGAAAGACAGACTGGTAAAGTGTGTTTTCAAAGAGGTGAGTCATACATTCCTTTTTCTGGTCCTTTCTGGTTATGGCCTTTAGCCTTACACTGTAATTTCCAGTCGTTCTTTTAAAACACCGGGCATTATTGACGCCCTTCATTACTCATGCAGTTATATATCTTATACAATGTGAATTATTTTAGTAGGTAGGTAGTGGATAAAGTACAACTGTTGCATGAGGATTTCATTCTCTGATTCAAAATGAGATTAAATGAAAACAAACAGTATATTCTGTTGTGGGTTCAAAGGGGACCTAAGTGCAAGACACAGAGCAGGTTTGGAGGTGTTTTATTGTTTAGGCAGGGCTAGGTGAGGACTGAAGGCAGATAAGGGAGGCGGACGTGAATGGAGTGGATGAGGCAGCGTGGCAGGCAGGGAATGGCGGGCAGGCTGGCAGACTGGGGAGAGGGTGATGATCCTGAAGCACAAAAACCCAGCAATTAGCACACAAAGTGTTTAAGGAAGCAAAACACTATTGGAACCTGAAAGTATCTACCACAGTAGTGAAACAACAACCTGGCGATGAGCGGTTGGAAAGCCGGGCTAGAAGTACTGCAGGTTGTGATTTAATCACATGAAATGAATTAGCAAGCAGGAAAGTCTTGAAGGTCCAGTTGTGTAAAATTTAGTGAGGTTTAAGGGTAGAAATGAAATATAATATTCATAATTCTGTTTTCGTAAGTGTATAATCACCTGAAACTATAGACTTGCTGTGTTTTCTGTTACCTTAGAATGAGCCTTCTCTATCTACGGAGGTCCTCTTCCACAGAGTCAGCCATGCTTCTACAGTAGCCCAGATGGACAAACCAAACCAAAACCTCTCTCTAGAATGTGTCATTCACATTTTCTTTTGTGTGCATTTTAAGTGGTCGAGCGGTCATGACTAAAATAAAAAAAGTAATGGACAGTAATGAATAGACAGTTGAAAGTGGAAAGTAATAGATAAACAGGAGAGCTTTAAGTGTTAGATAGCTTGAAACAATGGATACATGTTCAATGGTTATAATTGATAAATGGTTGAAACACTTAGCATAAAGAAATAGATAAATGGTAAAATAGCTCAACGTGATGAATTAACATTAGAAATAATTAGCTAAACGTAATAGAAAATGGTTGAGTTAGCTAAAAAAAAGAAAAACAATGGTTAAATGGCTGACATAGTTAGCTAAAGTAACGTAAAAATGTTTGGAAAATGTGGCTCCTGCCACCGGATTTATGAATACAACTTGACCAAAAAAAAACATCCTGAACACTTCTAGTGTATCGTTATGTATAATAATGTGAAATATTGTTCCCCCTTGAATTAAATCATCTGGAACATGCTAGGCGGTGTCGATGAAGGGGTGAGTTTATCTTAAACGTCAACATTTCTACAAGTTCTACAGTATCTGTTGGACCTTTTTTACATAACAATTTTACATTAAAGGGGTAACAATTTGAAGCATTTTGCATGTATTAATCACTTTACTGGCCAAATGTAAGCGGATGTGTACTGTGGCGTGATTGCCTATAACAGCATGTGGATGATTTAAATGTTTTTAATGCTCCTGGACATAAAGTAACAACATAGACGTTCACAAAGCTCCTTTAGCTGACATTCTTCTGTGTATCAATCCACTTGCCAGATCTTAGTGAATTAAGAAACTCCTGAGAGTCCTGAGCCTTGAAATCAGAACCGAATCATCAAATTATCATCATTGCTGTGAAAACACTGCTGTAATTGGTATTAAAGAACTGGCTGGTTCGAAGCAGGCGCATATTCAGGTGAACCTCTATGCTACTTTTTCGGCCCACTTTCCTCCATTTTGTGGATATATTTGTCTGGGTGAAAAAGTGGGCCAGAACCTTCCCATGAGCCTCCACATGTAGACAGGAATAAGATTTATTACCCAGAATGCCCCACAGGGGAACACTGTCCCCTGCCCTGTCTAGGCAGAATCGATGAAACATGGAGGGAGAGGAGTGGAAAAGAGCAAGACGAAGAGGAGAAGTAACAGCTATTTTGGATCGCGCCGCACCCGGGAGATGGAGAGAACATTTTGTAAAGAAAAGAAATTGCAGAGAAAATGAGTGAGGGGGCAAGCAAGAGGGCAGGAGGTTCTCAAGTTCTGTTAGGCATACAGCTACACTAAGTATTATATGCTCGAAGGTGTCATCCCAGCTGCTTTTAGCCCTTTTGACTTTTGAGCTGTGAACATTTAGTCACGCCCACTCACCTCCCAACTCACAAGATGCACATGCCAAGTTGTGAACAGTTCAGCCAAAGAAAGTTTTATTTGAACTGGCTTAGATATTTATTAATTTATTTATTTTATCAACACAACATTATAGCCAACTCTACTCATCTCTTTATGCTCATTGTAGTGGTTTTTTGGCCTGCAACGTCACTGTTTTGGTTCAATCTCAGTGCTCTCAAAGCATTGTTTTTCTTCATCTTCAGTGAAAATGCTCTTAAAGCCCAATGTTCACTACCTGCTGAATACCAAGTGGCAGAACAGTTTTAGCTACTAGCTGGTTAACAGCAGTGGAGCATTTAGTCACCGAACAGCAAGACATTTCCCCCAGGAGTTGGTAGGGACCAAAAACAGAGCTCAAAGCAGAATAAATATTGAACCTACATTCAGTGGTGTAGTGTTGCCTAGAGAAGTGGGTCTACTCGTAATCTTTTTTTTTTTTTAGCAGGCCCTCAGCCCATCCAACGAGTTATAAATGCCCTGTGTTGTGTCAAGAGACATGTAAGACTGCTACTGCATATTTAGTTAACCACAAATGGGACATAAATGTTTGCACATTGTCACTTAACATCTGCTGCTTGACTTCAGTAGGAAGGACCGTTATGAAATTAAGATTAGCCACAATCAATACAGGTCCACAGACACCTACATAATAATTAACATTTTGAGTGAACCATCTGTACATGCAAATTGGATATCTTTTTTCTCACCTTGCAAGAAGTCTATGGGCCAGTAGTTTCCTTTGTAAACTGTCTCTTGGAACAGCTGATTTGCAACAGATAGTGTCAGCCAGAGTGTTCCACCATTATGAAACTAAAGAGGACCTATTATGCTTTTCAGTTTTTTTTCTTTCCGTCAGTGTTTTGATGAAGGTTCTTCTGCATGTAAAATATCTAGAAAGTAAAGAAAAAAGTCAGCACAAACAGAAGCGTGTCTCTCTCGCCGAAAACACTGCTCCTGAAACACCTCGTCAGTGGTCCTGTGTCATGCCTGATTTCTGTTTTATGTTTTGAAAATTAAGTTTGGATTTCCATGTCCTCTTGTGTCTTGTCAGTGTCTCCATGTTTGTCTCCCTCTGTCTGCCAGTGTTCTCCTCTGTGCCTTTCCCCCCCTCGTTACCTCACCTGGCCTCCTCCCTCCTCTCTTCCCACCTGTACCTCGTCTCGTCATTAGTGTCTGTCTATTTAGTCTGTCTCTCCCCTGCACTCCCTGTGGCGTCATTGTCTCTGTAGCCTCGCCTTGTGTCTTAGACATCCCTTGTTTTTGTTCCCTCCATGACTGATCCTTGCCTTGCCTTGCCTTGTCCTGCCCCGGTTTGAGTTTTGTTTCCACGTTTTTGCATTTTTGCATTTTTGCATTTTTGCCTTTTGCTGCCTTTGTTGAACTTTGCCTTTTGTTTTGAACTTTGTCCATTTCAGTTGTTACTTTTTCCCTATGTTATGTTCAGCTTTG
>OMLP01041364.1:0-28797 GCA_900302685.1 Spondyliosoma cantharus | reverse complement strand
AAGTCCGGTCTATATAGACCCAAAACAACACGCCATTTCAGTGCACTGGCCAACAGCCGTGCGCACATTCCGTTTCTTTTTTTAAAGACGCAAACTTAGTAAATTATTTTGCAAGACAGACCTGAGATGAAGAATCCTCTTTTCTGTAATTCCAACCGTGCTTCGCCTGCACTTCCGTACGTCCGTGTGCCGTTGTCCCAATGAATCCGTATGCTGGTGTAGGGTGTTTGGAAATGAATTCCTTTCTCTTTCAGGGCCTTCTTTACTTCGATGTATTCTTTTCGTTTTTTGACCACGTCAGCTGCGTAATCATGATCAAAGTAAAGAGATTTATCTTTCACTCGAATTGGACCCCTTTTCCAAGCCTCCTTTAGAACAAGCTCTTTGGTAGTGAAGTCTTGAAAATTGACAATGATGGGTCTTGGATATTTTCCAGGCTGGGGTTTCTGTGCGGTTATATGGGCACGTTGAATCTTCAGGTCCAGGTTCTCCGGTAGGGTCAGTTCGCGTTTAATGAGGTCTGAAATGAATTGGAGAACAGACTTGCCTTCTTCACCCTCCGTCAATCCGAAAACTCGAATGTTGTTTCTGCGGGATCGTGACTCCAAGTCTGAGAGTTTAAGGCGCATCATTTCGTGTTGCTTTAAACAGTTAACTAGCAGTCCAGTGGCTTCAGCTGCCCAATCTTCCACTCTTGAGACTCGTGTCTCTGCTTCCCCCATACGGCCTGACAATGCTTGTACATCAATGGCCAGCGTGTCAAGTTTTCCATTTATCTGGTTTCCTAAGTGATCAATGTCTTTTTTCAGACTCTCGTTCTCTGCTTTAATGTCCGTCTTCAATTCGTTGATGGCCGACATTATGCTTGATAAGTTGCTTTGATCGTCCCCTGTTTCACTTATGCACCTATGCTAGGCCTAGTGTTAGCCCGTTCTGTTGGCTTACTTGTTCCGCCTTTATCTTGATGTTTCAGCATCTTTTTCAGTATTCCTCTGGCCTCTTGTTGTTCCTTTCCCATTCATCAGATTTGTTTAAGTAATTCTTTGTATTTGCGACTTTGGAATGGGAAAATAAAAAAATTACTCGAGGAGCAGCCTGTAACGCGTGCACTCACACCATCGCCATCTTGGAAAAACTTGGGCCCACATTTCATAACTCATACTGTGAAGTGTTTTGTTGTTCTATTACGCTCTATGCAGCGTCATATTTTTTGAGTCGTTGATAACTTCTGATACAAGAAAGGAATTTCAGTCATATCTGAAATATTTTATGTTTGCACTTAAAGGTGGCACTGTTGCCAATAAAGACATTTTTGTTACTACTCTTTCCAAACCGTTGTCCTGTTTCATCCATCCTCCTTGAACGTACCTATTTCTTCTGATTGGCCTAAATTGAGAGTACATGACCGTAATTTTATTATATGTACATTAGACAGTGTTACACAACTTTCTTCACCTGCAGCAATAAATGTCTGTAAATGTTGGGGTGAAATTGTTGGACTTTCCGGTCAAGACACTGACTTGACAAAAGCAGCATGAAGTTACCATCTGCATGCTCCCTCCACTCTTACATATTGCTGCTGCAGGCAGATCACTAACAACATTGGAGGCTATACAAACAGAAGGGCCACTGTTTCCTTAAAGGAAAATAGAGAAAAGATAGAAAAACAGAGTTCATATCAACTTGCGGAAGCATCACTGTACTAAGACTTGTGTAACAATATTTTATATTCATTCAGATGTCACAGCAGGTCAAAAAGACTTACATGCTACTGTATTGTTGCATGGTGGAAACTCACCTAACCTTACATGGCTAAGCTGTATGTCACTGAGTGCTACTTTAAATGATTAGCTTAGCGAATAAAACAAAATACAATCCTCTGGTCAAACAAATGAAAATAGCCACAAATATGAAAACAAAGGTTGAGAAATGAGAATGCAAATTCAAACCCTCACAGAATAATAACATTATTTTTGTTGTTTTTACCCAACATAAAATGCCCCTGAGGATGATTAAATTATTTGTCTCAAAGTTGAAATTAAATTGCTTATTTGCCTGCTACAGCATACATATCAGCTTCCTAAATAGCTCGTCCTGTGTTTACCTCAGAGGAAAAATCTGTTTGTTCATGAATGCGCCCCCTAGTATTGAGAAGTTTACCCCAGTGGATATTATAGCATATAATTCTGTTCACTATTCATCTGTTTTTAATTGCAGAAGAAAATATTCATTTGTCAGATATTTTTTTTGGATGGAGCACCTAGCAGATGTCATATGTCTTTCCTCTAAGCCCCAGTTTGCCCGCTTTGGAAAACAAACGGAACAGTCATATGATTTGTAAAGGAAACTGTGAGAGAGACACCAACATGCGTTAAGTCTGTGTCTGTGGAGGGTATTTAGCATCCACCATAGTTCTGCTTTGAGCCAGTACTTGTCAGGTGACTTGTTAAATATTTGCTGACATCAATGTAGGTACCGATCTAAATGACTACTGTGCATCAATGTCTCACAATCAATGATTTGTTGTAGAATAAATTATTATTATTTATTATTAGTTGGCCATAATGGCACTACTGTCTGATGCAGCACATCTCTGATCAAAGGCTGCAGATTTCTCAGCAGATCGTTGCTGATGCCTTCATATTGCTTCAAGGATTTAATGAACCGAGTAAGAAACTTCTTACAGTATAAAGCAGCAGTTGACATTGCAAGAATTACTTTTCTTTTTTTTTTTTTTTTTCTTTTTTTTTACAGATAAATGTAGAACTGAGTTATCTTTTGACATTTTCCCTTCACCTTGTGGTGCTCAGAGAGTGTCCTACATGGGCCACATCTCCTCCAACACACGAGTGCTGCAGTGGACGCAGGTGAAATATGGACAGTAAACCCCAGGAACATGTGTAATTTTTTCACTGAGAGACTCCATGAGTTAGACGAGCTTGTCAGACAGAGCCTAGGCCGGACGTTACGTCCACTCTAGACACAAAATGTGTGTTACATAATAAGCCTCGTACAGGTGTTCATGCACTCAACCATGAATACGTATAAATGTCTAAGTTGATTGGGAGTGTACCTTTGTGTGTGTGTGGCTAGAGTCCCATGGCATAACATGTCAAGCTAAAACGCTCAAGCCCTGGCTGTGCCCGAGAGATTTTGATCCTAAAACGCTCTGAAAAGCTTTTCTCACCAAGCTGTTCCCTTATCAGGCAAGGACAGCAATAATGTCCTGTGTATGTGTGTGTATGTGTGTGTGTGTGCGCAAGCCAACTCTAGATCCTCCTTCCATTCTGCATTTTTGCAGATGAATAAATATAGACAACAATCCACAAGAGGCTGACAGTTTTTCAACAGTTATTAGTATACATTTGATCTTAAAACACCTAAAATTACTTGTATGGTATGTGTAGATGCATGTAGATGAAAACGATCTGACAATATAGTGGCCTGATCAGTGTCACAAATGCATCTAAGTCATGTCAAAAGTGGTCAAAAAAGGTATATTATTTTTCAAACAATTTGGATGAAAACTATCCTTTTTAATTTTGTGTGATGGAGTAGCCTGAGGGAAATGTTCTTGTCTTATCTTCTTCTTTCCCCTTTTTGCAGAGAGCCGTGGGCATTTCTCTGAAGATCACAATATTGGAGTTACCGTACTGAAGCCATGTTTTCTTCGGTGAAGAATCAAGTCAATCAATCAATCAATGTTTGTCATGTTTGTCATGTTTGTAAAGCAGAGCAGAAGGATCGATATGGCCAGATAGAGGCTGTCTTCGTAAGGGGGGTGTACAGTGAGCTCGCTTGATCTCAGTTGAATCCCCAGTTTCCAGATCTAGTATTTTTGGAAGCCATTCTTGTAGGGGGGTGATAACATGTTTCCCCTCAACACCCTCTTGTGTCTGAGGTTCAGTCTCCTTGCTCTGTTCTCCTAGCTCGTCAAGCTTTTTTTTGGTTTTGGTTTTTACACCATTGAGTATTTTTAAAGTAATCGAGGTCTATATGTAAAAAAGTTTAAGCTCTCTGTGTGGTTAATCTGTCAGGTTAATTCGTTTGAACAAAAGTCTAAATATTCTGTTTATTTAAACATACACACGCACACACACACACACACACACACATATATATATTTTTTATTTTTTTTAGTTGTGCCTTCTTTTAGGTGGCTAAAATACAACATGCTATCAGGCCCGTCCGAGCAACTTGTGGGTCAAACTGGCCTTCATGTGAGTTTCTAAGGCTAGCTGAGCCCAGGTGCAGTGTTGCCCAATTGGGCGGTTTTCCACCCAATTGGGCTACTTTTGTTTATGTCATGTGGGAAAAAAATACATTGGGCAGGTCAATAAAATTTGGGCTGCTTTTGTCCACATTTGGCGAGTTTTTAATATTGTGAAAACACCTCTCTCTGTCTCTGTCTCTCTCTTTAAATAAATAAATAGCCTTAGTAAATAAATAATTGACATGAGTTGTATTCAATCGGCATCTTTTTTTTTTTTTCAATCGGCATCATTTCATTTGGCAACTTAACCGTGACGTCAGTTCAGCAGACAGCAAACGCGCTGTAGCCGCGCTGAATTTGAAGCGGGTGGCCTAGCTAAGTTAGTATCATGCTGAAGTGGGGAAAATACAAGAAATCCTACAGGAAGGAATCGGAGACCGACCCTGAACCAAAAACCTGGATCGCTGCGTGCCGAGTGTGAAATCTTTTGCTGGACCGATGGGACAAGTCAAAGACGACCAAAAACGTTGTGAATTTAGGATTGCAACCTACGTTGCCTGCCACACTTCCATCAATGCTGTTCAGGACTTGTCAGATATACTCCAAGAGGAGATGGAAGTGTTCAAAATCCACAGGACAAAGTGTACAGCTGTTATCACATCTGTTCTGGCACCACATTTCAGAGAGGAGTTAAAGGAAGATGTTGGTGAGTCTCCATATTCTCTCTATCTGGACAAAACTACCGATATATCAATTAACAGCAGCGAGGAGAAAAAGGGAGGGAGGGAGAGGCGCTCTATATGTGCATAATTACATTTTAAATTGTTTTGCATGTAGTCCTCATACAGGTCATTTGTGATATAAATAATGAAATTTATTAGGCCTACACGGCTTAAAAGTGCACCTTTTTACGTGCAGCTGTCATTATTACTAATCTGGACCTGGCGCTAGGATGCCAGAGGTTCATTTTGCAATTTGTGTAGCCTATGGTTGATTTACTGCGCTCTTGTTGGTTGCAATTTGCAAAAACCTATCTATCTATCATTTATGTGTGGTTATTTGATGCAGATATGACGCTCTGGATGTGTTTTCTATTGCATTTGTTATGATTTTACAGGTTTACACGGGGTGTCTGGCAACTTCGTGGTTTGGGCTGGTTTTCAATAGATTGGGCGGGAAACTGTCAATCTGATCTGGCAACACTGCCCAGGTGTGAACAGTTGTTAATGCCTCTTCCTGATTTTCTTGCACAATGGCAGACACACTTAATTTCCAAGGTACAAGGTAAATGTATGTAGTATCTGCTCATCAATGTTTGAGTCGCACAGCCTGGGGAATAAAGCTGCTCCAAGGTGTATCTTGTATCTCCTGTCAGAGGGCAGTAGGGTAAAGAGATTGCCTATGTGTCCTTGTGCAGACATCTAACTTCACCGATGTCACTGATGCTCTGTAGATGGTACCAGTGATGTTTTGGGCTGTTTTAATCACCCGGACCCACAACTGCTGTGCCATAACAGACAATACTCTGTGCAATCGGTATTCATTTCAGAATGATAAGTTAAAGCAAAAAAGTTGTATACTTCCTTTCTGTCATGATTTACACAAAAGAGGATCACTCTGAATTTGGTTAGTCATCATTTATTGGTGAAGGTTATACTTTTTGCCTCTTTTTTATTTTAAAACAAAATTGAAATTCTACTGATAATTTATTAATATATTGTGCACTTACTGCTGAGAGACATCAATTAAAACCACATTCTCCTGCAGATTGAGCATCAGTGCCTGCTCAAGGGCACTTTGACAGTAGCTGTTTAGAGAAAGGGAGAGTGTTCAACATTTTGTCCAGCTGGCCCAGCTCGGGGGTTATATCTAATGACCTTTCATTCAGAATAAGACAGAAGGAGGTTAAGTAGTGCACACAATGAACCAGACACGGAGTGCAGTTATAATTGAATGGATTACAGGGCCAAATGTGTGCGACAGAAGGAATCCTCTATTTGTCTTTTCACGCAGGAGGAAATGAAGGAAAAAGAGAGCGAAGAAGGCTACACTGAGTGCACCGAAAGTTCAAGCAGAGAGGTCAATGTCTGGGCTCTGAGAAAGCACACTCATCTTTGTGTGTGTGTGTGAGAGAGAGAGACAAAGAGAAATAGGTCTGGTTTGGTTATTAAATCAATTTGGTGTTTCTTTGAGAAGGGCAGAGAGACACACTCAGAGGAAGTGGAGAATTGTGAAACAACAGACGGATGGAAAAAATTCTGAGCCTATTAAACCGTGTCACCTCCTCACCCCTTACACCAATTATAATGCAGTACATACAGTGTGTGATTGACTGTGTGGACGTTAAATCACATATTTAATCACATACTTTATGCACTGGCTAGTAGTACGCCTAGTTTGCTTTTAATCAGTCATTTTGCAGTAAATGCGTTGTGTAATTGGATTTAATAACTGTTTCGTTTTTTTTGTTTATGTGCAAAAGACACTTCAGCACCAAACTTTAATTTAGCTGCTCCTTCAGGTATCAACACATTAAATCCACAGATGATTTCAAGCCCAGGAAACTAATGGTACAATTGGATAGCATGGCTTAAATAGTATTACAAAATGGCTTCACAAAAGCATTTTTGAAAATAATAATAAATCATATCATATTTAGTTCCATACTTTAATAATGCATGTATATTTCAACCAGCAACTTAATTTTTTATGTCATTATTTATTTGAACAAAATAGAAGGTTTTCTCTAATAACACACCTAATACGCATAGGGAAATAATATAATGTAAAATAACACAAGGACTAATGCAGACTGTAGGAACCAAGGTTGCAACATCAGTCACATTCACAGTAGAAAAAAGGCACTTCTATTAGAGTCACAGGCTCCACCAACCAGATGACCTTTCTTTCTTTCTTTCTTTCTTTCTTTCTTTCTTTCTTTCTTTTTTAATCGACTACTTCTGTTGTTGATGAAAAAACACTTTGAGGTCAGATCATCTGATTTTTGGAAGTCCTAAATGTGTGGAATGCAAAGTAAAGAGGCTTGAAGAGAAAGATCTAAAAGAAAAAAATCACCCAGAGTGCTGGTGTGGATTATCATATTTAAAAGTGTGCAGTTTGTTAAAGTTGATGATGGACTCTCTAGCAGCATGAAGTGTACAACAGGTGTACCTCAAGGATCGGTGTTAGGCCCTGTGTTTTTCGTCCTTATATTAAATGATCTTCCACAACACTGTCTAGGGATAGAATTGTAAATATAAGGAATTGATTAGCACAATCTTTTGTACAGACATTGAAAGATGTATCCTAACTGTTTTTTTGTTTGTTTTATGATTCCCTGATGTAGTGCACTGTGCAATATTAGTTTCAGACCAAAACAGCTCCACAACTGCTAAATGAATTGTCGTAAAATTGCATTCATGCATCCATGGTCAGACTAAACTGAACTGTTGGTTTTCTTTGGTGTGGCTTGGTGGACCACCATGAAAAATACATTTGCCTGCCAAATATCATCATGTTGGCATTGTCTCTATAAGCTCACTGACAGTAACCTGTAGCTCAAAGCACCATGCAAGTACAGCCTCACAGAGCTGTGTGCAAGGCTGCAGCCTCTTACACCCTGGCCACATATCCTGCATGATCGACCCATGTTTGCTTTCATCTCGGCATCCATGTAAAGAGATTAGAGCCGCCACAGAGCCCTCACGAAATGTGCGGCCCATACATGTCTCATGCGAGGCTGCAGCGGCACACCATCTGGAGTTTTGGAGTCTTCGTTCTCTGCAACAACACATTTGAAAAGGATCTGGGGGCAGTCATAATGACGTCATGCCAGCGCTTCACTACAGCTTCAATGCCTATATCTGGAGAATATGTGACAGACATGAAAGGAATATACAACGACAGATGAAGGACAGGATTTTCTGGTGCACTCTCTTTTTCTTTCCCTCTCTTTCTTGGACTGGCAGTTGCAGCACTGCAGCAACGCTGTCTGAGTGGCCAAAAAAAAAAAGCTTGCAGCAGTTCAGCAGCCGTCACATGCTGCTCAGGCAGATAAGGTGGACCTGGTGCTAGTCAAAAATCTGCTAAGCTTTTATAAACTAAAAAAGCACATGGTTGCATATATTGCATAGATTTGTTGAAATCGTGTTAATTGATGTCAATGCAACATCACCAGCTCCAGAAGGAACTTGTCACAATGGATGAAAACATTTTAAAATACACCAGAAAAAAAGCATTATATTACAGGTAGAGAACACTGTATGGACTAGATCGTTACATACCTAGTTGGGTAAATATTAGAAATGTTGTCTGTGTGAAAATATCCTCACTTGTTGTGATTTGATGTCATCAGAACAAAAAAGAACACTAGATATTTTTGCTATTTGATCATTCACAAAAGAAAAACAGAGCTGGCTTATCCCAATTTTAGAAGAAAGAGAGGAGACAATGACCACATTTAGGGCAACAAAGAATAAATAACTATCTCAGCAAAACACAAGGCTTTTAATCACTTTTCATAGCGGTAAGAAAAACTAGGCAATATTTGACCTGCAGTTTTAATTAAGAAGCTCAATTCTGTTCAGCTCAGCTTATACAGTCGACCTGCCTTGGGTCTGTATCCATTTAATCATTTCCAAACAGTCTTCCTGTGTCATTTCATCATGATTTCATCATTTTCTTTTGGAAGATCCCGACAGAGATCTGTATTTGATCTTAAAGGGGTGTGGAGGGGGTCTGCTTTTCCACCAAATGACCCCAGGAAACACTCCATCCTCAGAGAATTGTTCGAAATGTTGCACGTTTGTTTCCAAAACTGAAAGAGCCAAGACCTATAAAAGACCCTGATTTGATGTTTACATGGTACGTTTTGTATTTGTAGTTCTGTGGTGCAGCTATTTTGTGAATATAGTGGCACACACACAGACGCCCACATGAAACGAGTTCAGTTAGTATTTTAAGATAATTTCATTTGATCTTGATACAACAGTTGGTTATCTTCCCTAATTCATTATTCATGTGGTGTTTCATCTCAAAGACAAAGGATTTGTCCAAGTGAAACCCATTGTTTAATCTATTAGGATTTATTATTATTAGAATTTACTCCAAAAAGACTTTGACAGGGGACTTGAGGCAATAGTTTCTATAAATGAATTGGTACGATTGCATCATGAAGCGTGCATAGTCTCTTTGTGTGAACAGTTCTACATCTCATTAGTCTTTCACATGGGAGTAACGCTCAGCTCGGGTGTTAAGTGCAAATAAGGGTCTGTTGCACAGAGCAGGTCGCACAGTGCATGCCATGGATGTAGCTATTATAAAATCAGAGCACTAATTTTCAGTG
The DNA here is from genome assembly GCA_900302685.1 of Spondyliosoma cantharus. Taxonomy (NCBI): domain Eukaryota; kingdom Metazoa; phylum Chordata; class Actinopteri; order Spariformes; family Sparidae; genus Spondyliosoma; species Spondyliosoma cantharus. The sequence goes on along the minus strand of OMLP01041364.1, from coordinate 19,240 downwards.
AGTATTGTCTACAGTCATTTGCGCCACATTTTCAGCACAGAGAGAGGTCCATTATGAAAACTGCAGAGCAAACTAAAGCCCCTGCTTGCATGGCTAGGGTCAGTAGAGTCACAAACCAACACAAACCAACTTTTATGTATTTTGCTTCTTATACTTTTTAGTTTTGCATATAAAACTTAATCTTCTGAAACGCTGATCAAAATGTGACTCAGGCAGGTCTAGTACATGACATAGTAATGTCTGAACGTAACAATAGTGTCACTCAGGTGTCACTGAATGTATCCAGGATTTTGCAAAAACTGTTTTTTTTGTATGTTGTCCACAGCTGGCTGTGTGCTGGATGGGTGGTGGGTGTGCGCGCGCGACTTTTGACGCACTTAACTTTTGATGCACGTAAAGAACACACACAAATTCCCATGCCATAAACAACTGCACCAGAACAATGCACAACCCCAATGCATAAAACAAATCATCAGAGCTCAGCACTGACCCTGCATTAATTTAGAAATCCAAAGAAAAAGGATCAGCATAGAAAGTGACAAAATATTCAAACACAGAATCTTATACCGAAAAAAAATATAAACATTTAAAACTGAAAGCATGCAGCCAAGGAGCTCTCCTCCTTTATTACTTATTTATCAACTATTTGATACATCTAATCTAATCTAATCTAAAAAGCATAATAGAATGAGTTGCAATATTGCACACAATTCAACAATAATGTTTGTTTTATATCATTCATAATTAATAATAATAATATTTTTATATTTATATCTTACCTACAGGAATAAGATCAAAATGATACACCTTACACAAGGCTACATTTCTGAATCTGAAACATTATTTTACCATTTAATTGAATACAAGTTAAATATGGTTACGAGCGCATTTTGTCTACTACAAAACATTTTCTATTTCACTGGCAGATATCGTCTATGCCTTTGCATCCTGACATAGATGCAATCATGGAGTTTCTGTCACATTCAGATGTAGCTAAGCTAGCTGTAGCAGTAACACTAAAAGTCCGAGTTCTTCATCTTCTTGAGTTCTTCTATCAAGAGCCATTTTCTGTCCCACTGCACATTGGACACCTCACCTAATTTGTGTGAGAGACTGTAGCCTACATTCTGCTAAATTCTACTAAATGACAATCCTAAAGATGGTCGTGGGTTTATTATGCATGCCTTCTCAAGTGACACTATGCTAGGTTAACTTTGCTAAATGCCTGGCTAAAGACTATTAACTGCACGCTACACAATAATAAATGGTCTGAAGCAAGAGGAATTGTTAGCCAACCTTGTGCACTGACTGCTAACTGTTACTGAGAAATTATTGACCACCGTCATGTCAAAATAAACCATAAACTACAGCTTAATATGGCATCAGCTACTGCTAAAATGCACAGAAAATGTTTAACAGTAAAATCTCAATTTAGCTTGCAGCTAAGTTATCACATATTTGAGTTTTCTAACATTAGCAATAACGTCAACTAGTTCGAGGTGTATGCTGGGCTAACCATCACATTAGCAGCACATTTCCCACATTTAAGGATGATTAAACATGGACTTACCTGCAAGTGATGCACAGGCATCATCTCACAGTTTCTTCTTCCTTCTCTTCTCTGCTGCTGACTCCTGCTGTCTTTGCTGGGCCATTTTCAAAAAAGTTGACTTAGCCTGCTGTCAAACTTCGTCAGGCGCAATCCAACAGACCACTGAGATAAGGAGCGCACCCACGGGGAGCTTGGGAAGTTGAGTGTGTGTGTGTTTGGGGGGGCACCATTGTTACCTTCTTGAGCAATTATAATAATAATAATAATAAGCAAATATATCTCTTGTTCTGCCTGTTTTGAGATATACATGCCAAAAATGTGGCTAACATTTCTATACTGAAATAATATTGTCATTATAATTATTATGACGATGATGATTTTTCATTAGGCTATTTTTGGTGTGATACGCGTGGTGGGTGCAGCGGCGCTGGGTCCATGTTCTGCTACACAAATACAGATCAGCTGTCACATTCAGATCCAGTTTTTGGTCTTGTAATGAAGCAGTCCTAAAAGGTGGTAGATGGTGGTCACACCACAGACACTCCTGATAAGCAAGGAACACACGGTGTGATTAGACATTGTGTGACTGATGAAATGTTATGCCATGCCATGGGAGCAGAGAAAATGAGCTGCTGCTGCACTATCAAATCAGAGAGTGGGACCAATAAAGATTTGTCTTGTATATTAACAATTGATAATTTGATGTTGTTTCTAGTGGCAAACACGCAGATAATGAGCACCAAACTCAGCAGATACCTTCAGCTCCACTGTGCAGTTTAGTGTGTTATAGCTTATCGTTTCAGATTTACAACCCTAAAACTCCACTCTCATCAACATCATTCTGTATTCAGTAATACAACTCTTTTAAACCCACTGCACACTGTGCAAGTGTGAAACTGCAAATTTAGCAGCTAAACAGAAGTATTTTTCTCAGGAGTAGTAGGAGACCTAGCTGAAATGGCCAAAGGCAGTGCTTTGCCAACACCTTTTAACTTTAATCCATTCATATGTTCAAGTTGCTGTGGGAGCAAAATAAGACAAGTCTTGAGCGCCACACAAAAAGTCTTGTAGCCAGATATGGTACACCCCATATGATTTGCATCAATATGCTGTCTGTCTTAAATCGATATCTTCCCATGCAAGTGGTACTGGATCAGAATATACTGCAACATGGATCCAGTAGGAGAGACTTGTATGAGTGTATGAGCTACCACATCAAATGCGCAGTCTCCTTTTGTCTTTATCCTTTAGCCTTGCATGAGGTGGCAGTTCTTAAAGTTAGGCAAGTGACTGACCATTCGAGGCACCAATGTCAGTTATCAGTTTGTGGTTCTGTAATTTCCTGTTCCTGCTCCCTGATGTCTTTGTCAGCTCGTCCTGTGTAATCCACCATGTTGTTCACCTGAGCCTCTTCCAGTGCCCTCCTGTGGTATGTGTTGGGTTTTCTGTCTGTCATGGTTTTACTGAGCTGAACCTTGCTTTTGGTGTTACTTTGATTAGCCTTTCGTGTTGCTACTTTGTTTTTTGGTGTTTGCACTGGATTCTTGTTTTTTTTTTAATTATTTCAGTTTTTGGTTGACTAAAGCTTGCTTTTTGTTCCTACCTACCTTTTCCCATGGTGTCTGCTTTTGGGTCCAATTTAACTACCACCTACAAATTCTGACAACTAAATGTGATTACATGACCTTGAATTGGATTTAGAATTTGATGGACAGCTAGTGTAAAGACATCTGGATTGGTGTAACATGGGATCTTTTGGTGGACATGGTCCGAAGCCCAGCAGCTGTCTCTTGCACCAATTGTAAGCAGTCTATGTAAGTCTCGTGGGCAAAAGGAGAGCTACAATAATCAAGATTAGGAAATAAGCGAATGAATGATGATCTCTAACTGAGGTCCTGTCACCTGCAGTTGGCCTTGAGTTTAGCAATATTTCTCAGCTGACAGAAGCAGGAACAAACCAAACAAAGTCCATATTGGTGGAGACTTGAGGCCTTACCCATCAATTTCTGAATAATATCACCTGGGGAAGAAATAAGAACTTTTCTTTGTTGTCAGTTGTCCAGTCTTTCAATTTAGTAGAACAGAGTTTTAAAATAATTCTGGCTTAAATGAAATGTATAATATCTACAAGACAATGAATATCTATACAATTGCTTGTTATCTGCATTGGGCCCAAGACAGAACCTTGGGGACTCAGTAGATGAATAATGATCTACTTTACTGGAAAAGTCCTGTCTGAATGGTACCACTTGAACCAATCTAAAGCGGATCCAGATTTACCCATTCCCTCAGTATAGGGGCTTACCTAGATTCCACCGTAAACACACCCATTCATTCAATTGCAGGATTAGGGTTAGTGTTATTATAAAACTTTAGTTAGTTTAGTTGGTATTATGCCTACTGGTAACTTTATTTAGTTTATTTATATTTTACATCACCATCTCATGGTGACAATCTGCAATTGTAGGAATGGGTGTGTTTACAGTGAAATCTCGGCATACCCCTAGGATAGGGGGAGACTCAGGTCAGGTTTTCTCATGCTAGCCAAATGGGATTAGCGTGATTAGATTCAAGTGCTGCTTTTCACACTGGTTTACAAAGCCTAATAATCATGAGTAAGCTTCAATTTATTTCTAGACTATTGCCTGTAATCAATATTGAGTGTTATGTTTATTGGATATAATTAGTTTAAGGCCGCCTAGCCAGGCTATGTTTAAGTCCAATTTTTAAGGTTACTGAGCATGTTGTTTTTGTTGTGTACTTGTATCTATGCACTTGTTATTGATGCTGTTGCGTCTGTCTGCAGCGTGTTTTTGGAAAAGGTGGTCGCTGTGTGAGACTATGCAATGCTGTTAATGTTCCTTTTAGTGCCTCTAAGATTACCTGTGATGTGGCTTATTTAATTAAACTGATGCATTCAGGCAAGTAGTTGTAATGTCCTATTTTATTTAATGTGTTTCAGAACCTACCAAGAAAGATTATTTGTTTTTAGGGTTAGGTAGACCCACCTAATTTTCTCTGTCCCCACCCACACTATGATCTCTGCCTATGCTACTGGTCATAGATCGATGGGTAAATTGAGTTTTGCCTCCAGGTTCAGCTCCCTATTGCACGAACCCACCTTTTAATCTGGCATTCTGTCTCACCCTCACTTTTGAAAAAGATCGCTCAATACTTGAACTTATTCATTTAGGGCAGAAGCTCACTCCCAACCCAAAATTACCAATCCCATCCTAATCACAGGCATAAATGTTGGCAAACTGGCAAAACCACAGATGTGCTCAAACTTCAACATATCTTTAATTTTGTTTAGTTTCCTGACTTGGCACCTCCAACTCCACCTCCATCTTTTCCACCACTGGACATGAAAATCGCGCAATAAAATATACATTAAACATGAAATGAGATGTTTTGTATACGTGTTAGTATGGTATATCCTATGATATATACAAATTTGAATGGATTTGCAGATTTGTTAGTACCATGTTGGCCTCAGACATAAATGTGCTAACTCTAAAACCCATCATGTTATCCCTCATGTTGTGTTTGGGAGCTGTTCTTCTGCCTCCAAATGGCCAAAGAAATTCAGTGAATCAAGCTTTTATGAGCAAAAAAGTCTGGTAGATTGAAAACACACATACAGGCTGCTGGTTCCAAATGTTACATCCACTCACATTGTTGAACAGTTTGATGTTGGGTGTGAAGACACATTTTGGCAGTTAATCTGATTTCATTAAAACTTTACTCATTAACATACTTTTGACTTCTTATTGGGTTCACACAGATGTCGATTTATTTATTTATATGCTGTCATTGGATGGAGATGTATATGAAGTGCAAATTCTGTCAGCCCAGTTGCTTTCATATGCAGGAATGAAAGAATTTCTAGATATTTTACTTTTTCTGACTTGTTAATGAGCTCAGACATGAATCTCTGATAGACTACAACTTCAAACCAAACTTCCTCTTGACACTTGTTATCACTGAGTTTATGTATTTTCCATGTGTGGCTCTTTTACATCAACACACTCAAAGCTGCATCACACCAACCAGTATTTAAATATTGCTAACAAACATCCAACATTCTGAACGAGTTCCTGACTTGAAGCTTTTTTTGCGCCACTGCTGACCTCATTGTGTCAATTGTGCAAAACAAAAAGTGAACATCTTCTTATATGACTTTAGGCGTTAGTTGTACAACTTTGAATGCGTGTCTCTTTTTGTTCTCATTTTCTTTTCCTGCATTGCTGAAAGGTTTGGCAGAACACATCACTGCACCTCTGAAACTCTTTCATCTTTATCACCACAGAAAGTGCTGTTTTCACCACTTTTTGACTATCAGAGCGATGACATTATTCTGGATAGATGAGTTTTATACTTCTGATAAGTTCCCCAAAGGACCCCATTTCTTTGGCACATCCACACACAGACACACACATTTTCTCTCTGTCTACTTACTCTCTCTGTTATGGCCTTTCTGCAGTATTCTTTGAAACGAAGAGGGGGAGGAAGCAAATTTCAGAATGTCTAAGGCAAGAGTAATGTGCACAACCCACATAGTGAAAAGTGCAGTGCATTGATCAATATTTGTCTGTTTTATAATGTAAAATAACTGGCAAGACCTACTTAAAACAGGACCTAATTATGATAATATCTTACTGTATGTTGGGTGATAATGATGGTAATAATAATAATAACAACTTTAGTTTATTTAGTGCCTTTCATGGAACCCAAGATTGCCTGCAAAATCTTATCAGATCATACAGTACTCAGGTTCCACAGTCCTACAATGTATGATACAGCATCATACGAATATAGACCAGTCTGCTCCAGGAAGCTAACAAATTTAGTTGAACTTCCGATTCTGTCAAGACGAGTGGTTAACGATTCAGCCAGAGGACTACCAGAAGCTTGTGGATGGCCATCTAAAGTGTCTTACTGAGGTGAAAATGGCCAAGAGACATTTAACCAAATATTAGAATTACTGTATGTAGATCTGGTCACATTTCCAGAAGACCCATAATAAATTCATTATTGAACCAAACGTCGTGATTGTTTTTTGTGTTCCACTCATTCCATCACAGAAAAATGAGAGCTCTAGAAATGATCAGAACTCAAGACTGCCATGATATACATGTACTTTACAAGCGTAGGTAAACTTTTGACCACAACCGTACATATACATTTATCATTCTATGCTAATTTTCTGCAAGTTGCATGTTGATTTCCATGCACTTTGTAAAGGAAACCTGAGGTGTGCCCTGTGCAGCTTCTTATATTCAAACCTAGTCAAAAGACAATAGTCTGAAATAGTTGGGAATCATTACGTTAGTATTGTGATAATCATGGACTTTGTGTAGTGTTTTGCCTTTGTGTGCTTGAGGTGTTTTTTTTCAGAGGCTTTCCTGGTGGCTGGAGCGCCTTTTTTCCTCACACACCTGCAGCTCATCTACTCATCAGCCTCAGCTTAAGAACACCTTCTCTCAACTCGTTGCCAAATTGTTTTCCGCACATCCCAGTGGCATTTATGGTCGAACCTCTAGCAAAGTTCTTTAGCGTTCCTAGCTCCTGTGTTTCTCTTGTTGAACCATTTCATTTACATGTGTGCCCTCTTCATCGTTTCCAGAGCCAGTGCGACCTCCAGCCTCCTCCACCTCATCCTCAAGCAAGGAGCCTTAATGGCTCAAACCTGTAGTGCCAATCACCAGTGCCTCTGCCTCTACCTCTACCACCCAGTGCCGTGAGCCCAAGCTGCACCACCAGCCTTGCCACTCAGAAATAACACACAGTGCCCTTATATTTTACAGGTATTAATGCTCTGTTGGGGTTATCTTGTCCTGAAGCAAAGTATGACTAGTAAACATATCAGCAGGTGTTACCAAGACAGCGAGGCATAGTAAACAACTCATGGTGTATCCTCGGAAGATTTCTTTATGTTATTACAGAATAAGATTTGAGACTTAATACTTTAGGTGATATAAACTCTGGCATTAACACATAGGTAAAGGTGTGCTTCTCTCCAGCTGTGTTTACTTGAGGAAAAAGACTCAGTAGGAAGACGAGGGATGAGAAAGGCTGACGAAAAAAAGAAGGAAATCAGCAGCAGTAGAGCTTGGTTGGGGGGAGAGAAAAAAAAAAAAAAAAGAAATCCCAGGAGGAAACAAAAAGGAAGAAGGGATAAGAAAATAGAGGACAAGAGAGAGGTGCAGAGGTGAGAGATGAGCCGAGGAGGAGGAGGCGGACGAGTGGAGAGAGAGGCACCAAAGAGTCAGATGTGAGCCAGCGTCTGAACGGAAGTGTCATAGCTTAGTCATCTCTGAACACACAAAGGGGTAGAAAAAGACAGTAAACAACACACACTCGTGAACACACAGCTTAAAACTCCCTGTCACCCCCGGCACACATGTGACTTTATCTGATTTCACACTGACAAACACACGAGTCCGAGTAAAATAGCAGTATGTGTGTTTGTGCGCGCGTGTCAGGGGCATGTGAGTGCAGACACTTTTTTCCGCCTTTGTGTGTTTGCCTATTTTGTTTTTCTCTGGCAAGTCCTATAATGATATATAGGACTTGCCCCCCCCCCTCCACAAAAACACAGAGTACCGGTTTTGAAAAAGGCCTCCCCGCAATGATTTTGAACACAGGACGTGTTGAACATGGCATTTTGCAATCCCACTCCCTCACTCAGAATAAACTGACATTTCAAATAAAACATGGTAAAATGTCACTGTCGCTGTGAAGCATGATGCATGATGACAGCAGTCGTTTCCGCTGGTGAACTTCTTTGTCAACCGGAGCTCGCGCTGCAGCTGCCATGTTAAAACATTCAGATGAATGATTAAATAATAGCCAGTGGGAATGGGTTGACTTTCACAGCTCCCTGTCCTTAATTCATTAAATAACATAAAGTAATATTTCTGCTTTAATTTGCCTCTTTTATTTACCCATTTTATTAATTCAATGATTTACATTATTTTCCTGTTTAATTTTCTATTCACCTTTTGATGCAGATATGGATAACTCTGATTTTATTAGTTTAAACACAGATCAAACAGACAGCGGAGTGTTATTTGCTTCTGCATATTAACGTGCTTCCTGTAGAGATGGTCAGGCAGGGGAGGACTCATTGAGTTTAAAGATTTAAAAGACAGCTCGACTGTGAGCTCCCGGTGAACACAGCCGGTAAAGCGGTGAGAGTCCTGGTCGAGCACGTACGCACGCGCAAGACATTTTGTTTTACAGGATCAAGACATGACTGGAATTTAATATAAAAATACAAAGAACTTGATTTATTTTCATTTTTTTGAAAAGTCCTTCAGATGGATCTGGACAGTACTTGACCACACCCTTCTTTGAGTTTCTTTAAAACTTTCCATTACCTCCTCATTTTCTTTTGTCGATTATCACCTCAGGGCATCCTGCTGCATGGATCTTTTGCCGATACTGTCTGTGCACTTCCTCTTGGATGTGCCTGAAGGATTATGAATGTAAATGTTGATGTACAAGGTTACGGATCAGCTAACACCTTGAACTGAGAGTTGATTTTATTTATCCTTCATGAAAAGACTATAGAACAGTCTGTAGTAGCCAGACTGTTCAACTGGAATGTTTCCCTCCAAAGCCTTGACTTTCGTTTGTTATCTGAAGGGGATGGAGTTCACCATTGAATGTACTTTTGTGATCAGGTTCAGAAACAACAAAATCCGGTGACGTGAAATCATCCAAGTCATCCTGTTCTTCATTCATGAAGGCTCGACTGTGACAATTCATGACAGGTCGGATCTGCAAATGCAAAACTTAAAGACCATCAATGCCGACTGACCCATAAATGTTGAGACTTAAAATAAAACCCTGCAAACATATAACTCAGTCTTTATTTTTTCAATCTGTCTTTGAAAGAAGAACACAGACATATTTTCATAAAATCATAACATCTTGTGCATCTAAAAATGAATGTTTGATCCTATGATCCTATGCATTTCACTAATGGTTTGGTTGGAGACCTAATTCACTAATTGGGCCACAGACTAAAGAAAATGACGGCTTGAGTTTATTCCAGACTCAGTTAGTCTGAGTTGCCACTGTGGGAAGATATTGTTGCTTCTGGGCTGTCTTCATCAAAGGTGTCGGCATGTAGTTTGATGATAAAAGAATTCTGTGGAGGCAAGGCTGGGTGGAATGATAGAGTGATCTTTATTGAAACAGATCTCAAGCCCACATCCAAACCAGGGCGGCTGCTTCCGGTGTCCCCAAATCTGACAATGTTCTGCTTACAGCTTTGCCCTCTGCTCTATCAGAAATCCTCTCCAACCTTCAATCTCAGGAAATCTACAAGTAACCACCTAACCTTCTCCCCCTGCGCGGGGATTTTTAGAGTCCCTCGGATTGTACCTCCCTACTTTTTCTGATTGGTCACTTTGTCCATCTATCCAATAGACTGAAAGAGGAGTTGACCTGTCCCCCTGCTCATCACCCATAAATCACTAAATCTGTTGCTGTCACTTCTTGGGTCGTGTACTCCAATATGGCCCAAATGGTCACTCTATCCTTCTACGGGAACATAAACATTTAGACATCTCCCACTATCTAGCATGAGGGTCAAACTCCATTCTACTAACCTTTAACACCTACACAGCTGAATAATCACTCCGGGACCCCTGGACCTGAAAACCCAACACCAGCCACATTCCCTAACTCACACAAGGAGAAGCAATTGGTCATAGTTAAATCTAAACTAGGCTAAATCAAAGATCAGAATGTGTTGCAGTCCAGATATGTCACGTGTGTGTGAATGTGTACTTTGCTTTCTTTTGTTCTTGTTGGTGTGCTTGGTGGTTTTGTTTTGGTGTCTGTCTCTGTGTTGTGCTCTCCTCCTCCTTTCCCTCTGCAAGCCACTGGTGGGGGCATGGTCACAGAGGATCCTATCAACGCACCTGCAGCTTGTCATCCGGCAATCAACTTCCCTACATATACCTGAACCAACCTTCCAGTCACCGCTGGATCGTTGAATCAGTTTGTGTGAGCAACGCGAGCCAACTTGAACTATCGCTTGTATGACTGCCAAACTAATCCTGTTTTTCCTGTCCACCTCAGACCACCAGTCCAGAGCCTTTTCCAGACAACCTGCTCGCGCAGCCGACCTCGAGTCCTGGAGCCTGAATACACCCTCCACAGCCAGACGCCATGGGAGCTACCTGTCACGCCAACCTCAACCTGCCTATTTTTGTGACTTTTTGATAAAATCTCTCTTGTTCATACATCCTCTCTAGTCTGTGTCTGAGTTCTGGTCCCCGGTCCTGACAAGATACCTCAATATCAAAGCTAACAAATGCTAACAAAGCACAGTCTACATCTCACATACAGGTGTTTAACTGTATAATATCTTTAAACAGTATAGTTGCTGCTTTAAATGACATTGGAAATACAAGTTTGAACATTTCCAATATGTCTGCAATGCAAATCAACCATCACTTGCCTACCCAGAGGAAAGTGGTTAGCGCAACGTGATTTTTACTTTGGACTATAGCCCCACTGCTAGCGGTAGCCATGTTAGTAGCGCAGTGTTTGCGACAGCATCACCAAAATTTCCATTTTAAACTTGATTTGATTAGAGACATGGTTGGGGCAAGGCCTTAAACATGCAAGTTAGGTAAATCATCAATAGGTCATTCTGAATCTAATAATGGATGGAATGGACTATTTCATGTACTCCTGAGTTGACATGTGGCCCTTCCTGTCTAAATATAGTGTGTACATTGCAAATAAACCTTAAATATATATGAAAAAGCTAGTTATAACTTGTGTCTTAAGTCTTTAAGCTCTGACATCCCTAAGACCTTGTGAGTAGAGTAGTATTTGTCTCAAGAAAATCATATTTAATTTTGTATCCATATCTCTACTGTACCTGTGTGTGAGATAATACATTTGAGTTATGATTAAGCAATATTCGTGTTTGAGTGCATATAGGAGCATGCGTGAGTGTACACAGGAAGTGATTAAATAGCAGAGGGTGTTTGTGCATGTGTGTGTGTGCAAGAGGTGTGTGTGTTGACTATGATTAAATCATGACTCGTTTGAAGGCTCCTTTATAAATGTCAGAATATATGTCCGTTTTCCCACTCAGGGGTTTTGACTGGCTGATGGCACATTCATCTTGCTCAAACAGTGTGTGTGTGTGTGTGTGTGTTTCTGACTAAAAGAGATAAAAGGTATGAATGACTGTCAACGTGAACTGCAGTCTTGTAAGAACGCACCTAACACATATGAATCATTTTCTGATCTGGTCTGAACAATGTCAGTGAAGTGAAATGACTTGTGTCATCGCGGTGGGAAAACAGGAGCAGTTATTAGCTTGCAGAGAAAAAGCCACAGTGTAGCACTCAGTCATGATTCAACTGGAGGCAATGAATGAATGGAAACATGGATGTATAGAATGCATTTTTCATTTAAAAGGTTTAAAAAGTCGCCTTTGAAAACATTTTACAAGGGAGGAAATGTATCGGCACATTTGTCAAGGTTACACGCACATCATTTTGTTTGTTGATAAGACACCTCCACAGGGCACCCAACAAAAGGTGGTTGGGTTTACATGAGATTTTACAGGTACCAAATATATCCAATGGTCCACCACTGACTACATTGGCATTTAAAATTGTTGTAATTGTATTTTCATGGTGTATCTTCAAGCACTTCAGATCCTTACAATCTGTACAACCAAAGCTAAGATGTTGCACAAAAGGTTGTTTTATAATAATAAATGATAAGTAATAGAGTTAAGTCATAAATTAAAACACTTTGGCTTTCAAAATTATGTTAATTTCAATTAGTTAAAGAAAATAGAACATGTTTAAAATACTGCCTCAGATTAATCCTGCACTATGACACCCCTTGACCTTATGTTCCTGAACACATTCCCTTCATGTTCCACAGCAGCTTTGTAAACATGGTGGAGGCAGATGACTAAATGCCGCTGAGCATACTGAATGAAAAGTCCCACTCCAGCCAGAGTTTCTAACTGTCAAAGGTTAACATTCTTTCTCAACCACAGAATTGGCTGTGGCTAATAGTTGGACGTTTTACCATCGCCACCAGATGCTCTCATTTCAGCAAGATTAACATCACTAGCATGGACATTAGTGTAGTGAAAAAATAACCACAGTAAATAGATAGTGACTAATGATAACTGATAATAACTGTTATAATGATAAAAGTAAGAAATTAAGGGTAATCAAGTGTGAAAGAGTTGCTGAAACATACTACTGGGCATCAGCTGATTGAAATGTGCATCTGCTGATTAAAGCTGCTGTAGTGTGATGATGTGACAACATTGTTATTGTTCTTTAAAAATGCAGTGCCAAGAGTGATCAGATATAATGGGATATATCAACAAGGGGACTTGGTTATCAACAAGCCTGAAGTTTCAAAGAGCTAATGGTGTATATTGAGGAAAAACAAAGCAAGGTGAAGAGCTACTGGTGTGCGTGCAGCTATGCACGGAGTCGAAGATACTGGAGTCACGTATGCCAAGATATGAGCAGGTGCAGAGGGAAGAACGGGGATTTCCAGAGAAAAATACCCATGTCAGCAGAAATAAAGAAGAGTAGCGATTGGTTGAGGCCATGAGGCCATGGGAAGACACTCACAGTTTTTTGGGTTTAAAATAGGATGCTCAATGGTTAGAACCTTGAATCAGTTTGTTTTGTTCACGGATTTTGTCTGATCTCGTGCTTTGTTTGCCGGCAAATAAAATTCTACTGCACTCAGCCTTGAAGACTCCTCGTAACTTTTTTGATCTTGGAAATCTTTTGGACCAACCAAGAAAAGTGAAGTCTATTCACGACATTAGCATGGGTACAAATAGCGTGGATATTAGCATGGATCTTGGTAGCTGTTTCTCAAGCATGAGATCCTCTTGTGTATTAAGAAGCTCTCTGCTAAACATTCCGTCTGCTGTCAGCCATCGCCCGTCGCTCTCCACTCACTCTCTACAAACTGCCACAAATCTCAACAATGTAATTCATTTTAGGTTATTTATCATAAATGATCATTAAAATACCAAAACACACTGGAGTGGTACTTCAGTAAAACACCCAGATGGACCTGTTGACAGGAGCACTGTTTTGTGCAATTTATAAAATAATTTCCTAACCATCGGAGTACTACAAGCGTGAAATATCACTTCCTTTAGAATTTAGTTTAGAATGTCCATTTGTTCATTGATTCACTCATCTACAAAACATATTTTCAGAGTTTTAATTGGCAACAGCTTTGCAATTCATCTCAAACAACAACACCTCAGTTCACATGGAGCTGTGCTTACTGGTATTGCAGCTGAAAATACTTCACAGTTGGAAAAGCTAAAAGAAAACTTATTTGAGTGGTTCAATGAACAATGGTAGCTCTGCAACATCAGAGGGCTTCTTTTATTCCATTCTTTATTTTTCATTTCAAAGATTCTTTTGAACTGATGTAATTCATGTCCCATATTCTTTTTTATGCAAGATTTATTCCTGTTGGCAAATAAAAACAGAGCATAGGAACAGATGAGGACTGTGAGGGATTCACGCTCTGGAGGCCAGTCATGACATTGCAGTGTTCTCTAAAGGGCAGTCTGCCAGACTTCTTTAACATTTTATTACTAAACATCTGCTGGAAACCTGCGCTTAACCGGCTGAGACCGTCTCTCACCCACTCTCACAGCCAGAGTGGGTGCCGAGTATAAGCAGAGGTAGAGCATGTGGAAATGCATACAGTATCTTTTTCACGGCCCTGTCTGACAGTCGGCCCAGACTTCCTGCTCAGCTTCTTAACTTTCTGAACTGTTTCTAAAATCTTGGTAAAAGTCAGCAGCATCATAAAACCTTGATGAGGACCCTAATGCAGCAACGGGAGGAAGGATTAAGAAACAAAAGGTGAGCTTTAATAACTGAAGCTGAGAATAAACCAGAATCGAAGAAGTGCAAGATGCCTAAATACAAAGTAGCAAACAAAAAACTAACAAAGTACAAACCAAGAGTGAAGCGCAAATCAAAAGTTTGAACCAGTAATCACGCAAGCTCAGTAGAAACATAAAGCCAGGAACATCCCACGAGGACACACTAGGAGACACTGGCGATAACACGGGTGAGAAACACAGGATGAACTGATGAAGACAAGAGGGAGCAGAAAGACTTCATAATGAGGGGATGAGGTTGCAGGTGGAGCGAAGCGGGGGAAGGGACAGGTGAGGGAAAGGAACGGAAAAACACTGGAAATAAAACAGGAATTAATAGATCAACAACAAAAAAACGGGATCATGACAGAGTCTGTCCCTTAATTCTATTGCAGTAACTGGATTGTTCAGCTCGGTTCATTAAAAAAAATTTCAAAGTCAAACCTTCTCAAGCGTAAGTTTGAAGATAATAATGGATTGCAGTTTAAATGTAACGTTTTCGTGAAGCAGGATTGAATTTAATCTAGATTTAGAGAAAAAAAAAGAGAGGTTGAAATTGAATCTTTCTAAATGTTAAGCTTGTTTTAAAGTTTAACGCAACAGAATTTAAACTTAAACCACAATTTAATCAGGTTTGTAAGTGCTATAGGAGGAGAGGTACTGGGACAGAGCTGCTTATTTCAGTTTAGACTCAGACGTTGCTGACTCTGTTCTAAGACGTTAATGTAAAGCCTACGTTTTGTTCAGTAATGTAATGTATGTAATGAGTGGGTTTTTTTAATAATATGAAAGGGATTAGAGGAAGTTTAAAGTATCTTCAGGTGATGAATGTCAAATATTTCTCATTGCTACATTCTTTTTTGTGTTTTTCTTGTACTGTGTTTTCTCACCCCTTGAATACCTGCAGCCTATTCATTAGATTGTGCAATTCCTTACACATCTCACTGTAGGTGTAATCTGAATGCCCGCTGAAAAACACTTGCTGCCAATAGAGGACCGACTACTGACCGAAAAAAGGAAAAAAAAAAAATCAAAACTAACTTGTCAGCTTCGCAAATTAGCTCGTTTTAACGATTCACTTCATCCTAATTCATGAAACAATCAGAAGCCATTTTTTTTCTCTCTCTCTCTCCGCTCCGCAGTAATTAATGGAAGGTCCCCACTACTGATTAAGTTTAGCTGAAGCGTTGTAAAGAGGGAGGACAGGCGCCGGGCTCTGAGCTGCTTATTTCCATTAAAGCTAAATCTAAAACACAGCTCACCCTGCATTAAACTTATTGTCAAATCAACCGTTCTACTGTGCCAGAGCCAAGTCCTGAGACACACACACGCGTAAGAACGAACCTACAGATGCAAACATAGAAACACACACAGGTACACGCGCACACACACACACATACACACACATACACACACACTCCATCCCACCCACGCACCATCAGCCATAGATTAAGATCCAGACTGATGTTGATAAATACATTGGGCCATTTTAAATTGTTCCTTCTATTGAATGACTAACCAGGTTGCTAATTTGGTGTGACATAATTAATTACAGCCAATTAGGTAAACAGATGGGACAGAGGGTGTGCGGAGGGGAAATGAGCGTGAGGATCATTAACTCGTGTGGGTGGGTGGATCGGGCTTCACCATAGGGCCACCGAGGAAGCCATGAAGAGGTTTGGTTTAATGCGAGACGTGAACAGATGACGAAACGGACAGAGATTAGGTTATAATGACACTGAGCGGCAAGGATTGGCTTTCAAGCAATAATCTGCTACATCTGATGCGTATTAATGTCTATTTTCCTGCTGTCTACACAGGATTTGAGCCACTTTCCTTACGATTTTCCCAATGACAATTTACTTTTCAATTTGAGAAAGTTATTTTATAAAAGTGATGAAGTGACACATTTAAAGGAACATTTCCGTTTACAATTACATGGGTATTTCTTTTTGTCATTTCGGCCATCATTCCTTTGACAAAATATTTTACCTAACCCCACTAGTCTTACTTAGCAGTAGGTAAAGTATCAGTACGACCTAAATAACTTTCAAAACGTACATTATTTTGGTGAATGATGTGCTGTATGCACAATCTGAGTGTTGGTTCTCACGCCTTGACATCTGGTTAGACTTTCAAAAGCTTGCTGACAAAAGAATATACACGTAATGCCCTATTATGACTTTTAGACTATATCTAATATTGTCAAACAGTGGCAGTTTGGTTAATCTTAGCCACCAAAACTAATTGGTTAGGTCTGAATGTATTGTAGATCTGTGCTGATTTGGACTTAAGCGTTGCCAGTTACAGAGCTATTTCACTCTGCTGTGGTTTCTGGTTCCAAATGAACCCAGTAATCATTGTCTTCATTATCCCATGTTGGAGCCTCCTGAGGAGGTGAAGTTCTGATTTCTGAATCTTTGGTAACTGAGAGGCCCAGCCTGTGGCCTCCCTGAAGGAATACTGTTTGGCACAGTAATTCTGCTATGGGACAGAATGCTGAAGATGCCTCGTGAAAGATTGAATATAGTGAAAAGTGCACCAGTAACCATATTCACAGCACTGAAAGACATTTAAGCAGTATTTATGCCATACACTGCCCTCAAGTGAGCAACCAAACCCTTGTAGTAACCCCAGGTAGTACTTGTCTGCCGTGAAAGCATGTAATGCCATCATTAAACTACATTTGTAGCACCAGAACAGAGAGGAGTCGCGACTTCGCTGGTCGAACTTTGTTTGCTCTCAGCGATGGAGGTACCAGCCGGTCAGCTGACGTAGTAGAGCAAGGTGCTCACGCTGGGGCAGTTATTCAGTCAGGAAAACAGAGTGTGTTGAGGCTTAAAACATTTATCTTCCGTTTAAAAATATCTTCCAGACAAAACTACACATTGCACCTTTGAAAAGATTTTGAAAAGGTCACTGGTAACCCAAATCTCCTTTGGTTACGTAACGACAGGAGCTGAATCTGAACAGCCTGTAGGAGCGCCGTTTTACCAGTGTGTGGGCTGCAGAGACCATGCAGGAATCGCATGTTTTCCTCATTCTGGGCTCAGGGAGGACCAGTTTATACATTTAGAGACCAGAGAAAATGTGTTTTTCATAATATGGGACCTTTAAAAAACATTTTTAAAACGAGGTGAGATCAAGAGTAATGGAGGAACGTGACTAAAACTGTGACAAAAATGTAAAGCAGCTGAAAAACATGTTGATGCTGATGAATCTTGACAAAGGAATGACTAAAACATCACGCGTCCCTGCTTTTCCAAAATCTGGCCCGGCACATCCCCCTGCTGCCACTCCACATGCTGACTGAAGCTGCGCACAACTCCGATGCAACAGAGAGTCCATGTTACCAGGCTGATGCATAATCAATAGGACAAGCACTCTCCAAATAGGGTTTTAACTTTTATTGAGCCTGCTGAAGAATTAGTGCCCCGCTCGCTCTGTGTACATGCCGCTGCTCGGCTCGCTCAGACCTCACCGCATTTTGTCTGAGATTTAGTTTTTTTTTTTTTACTTCTGCTCGCAGTGATGAAAGCGGTGGGTAAGATAGTGTAGCGGGCCGCGATCAATACATGACAGAGGCCCCTAAAATGGAGAAATCAATCCGCCGTGCCTCTGAAACTGAAAAGGCATCCTCAAGGAGAAATGAAAGATGCTGATTAAAAATGTAACCAAGAATGGTGGCGTGTCATCTCCTCTTTCATTTTTTCTTTAGGGAAAATGCAGAATCCTCTAGCTTTGCATTGATTTACTGCAGACGTTGAGAGTAAATATCAGTCTGCAGCATTATGGGTAACACTTCATGACTTTTTCCCAGTTAGATCAGAAGATTGACATCACTCACAGAGCTGTAAATAATAAACATGTAGATCTAAAGTAACAGCCAGCAGTTTGTTGGCCGAGCTTAACTTAACCTAAAAGACAAAGCTAAACTTTTTTAAAATTTCTTGTCCCTGAAAAATTGAGAAAAAAGTAATAACCCATATACATTTTTCTCAGTGCCCCTAATACTCTTCCATACTGTATGGATTGAACACAAGTGATAGATTTGGGTTACCAGTGAGCTTCAGGTGCTATTAGGTAGCTTTTCTTAACAGTCATTTACTGTTTTCAGTCTTCATGCTAAGCTAAGCTGACCAGCTGCCAGCTCTGCTTACATGTTTACTATTGAGAGTGGTATTGATCTTTCCATCCAACTCTCAGCAAGGAAGCACAGCTGCATTTTCCAAGAAAGAAACCAATTGCTTTAAATGATCATTAAGCAGCTTTATACAACAAAACTATGCCGCCCCTGATCTCCCTAGGAAACATTCTGATAGGGAGCCCTCCCACCTGACCTGTGAGCCATGTAAACCTTGGCTTTGTCATTGCCGCACAGTCAAATTTGACACCCTGGTGCTCCCACTACAATCCTCCATCCTTTTAAAACTGTATGCTCCACCTGACGGAATAACAATCAGTAGATCTATACAGAAGAGAATGAGGTATAGTATAAGCAAGCAATATTTATTGTATAATTGTAACCAGTGGTGGAATGTAACTCATTACATTTACAGCAAGCGCTGTACTTAAGTCGATTTTACTCAATACTCAAACTTGTACTTGAGTATTTCCATTTTATCCAACATTATACTTCTGCTCCACTGCAACCCAGAGGCAAATATTGTACCTTTTTACTCCACTACAATCTTTTGACAGCTTTAGTTGCTAGTCATTAGGGGTATGACGATACACTCAGCTCACAAGACGAG
>OMLP01041363.1:0-23424 GCA_900302685.1 Spondyliosoma cantharus | reverse complement strand
CATTTTGATTTTAAGGATAGATTTGGAGCCATTTTTCTTCCATAACATTTGTTTTTTCAGACTAGTGGAAAGAAAATGTCCATAATGCACATTTAGATGTTAATTTGTTCAGATTTCTGTTCTGGACATGTATCACATTTTACAGTATATACCTTACAGGACATTTTCTCAAAATTAGTATTTTCTTAGACTCTGAGTCAGAAATGTCCACTTCAATAGCACTTAAAAATGCCAACCCTTGTTTTATTCCTTTCTCTCAAGCTTCTACAGCTGGGTTTGTTTTTATATTATTCATAGCCTGATTTATAGAACATTTTGTTTACAAAAACAGATTTTCTGAGTTTATGTATTGTTAAAATCAAAATGTGTAAAAATTAAACAAGAATTTTGAATCTGGCATTATCCAATGTCCATATGGAAATGTTATGCAATGTAGCCATTTTAGATTAGATCATTCTAGTATTTGGACATACACATGGCAGTTTCACAAAGGTCTTAAAAAGGATTTGATCTGGTTTCTGAACCTGCAGATATCATCATATTTTGTATCAGTCTTGTTTTCCACAAGGCAGCCCTCCTATACAACTGAGTCTTTAATCTTTGCTTGTCATCTTGGCATGTTTGCCTTTTTTTATTTCCTTCTGTTGTTTGTTTTTAGATAAGGTGTCTGCCTGCTTTACATCTCACTTCCACCAAAAAGTAATGCATTTCCTCTTCTGTCCATGTTTTTCTTTCATTATGTTTTATCAGTGTTTGTGCTTTCACATCACATCCTGCTGTACAAGTTGTTCAAATAAACAAAATGAAATTAAACCTGGAGGAGAGGAGCAGATATGAGATGGGTGGCCAGACAGTTCCAGTGTATTCCCCCTCCGGGCAGAGCAGCTCAGCTAAGGGGAGCACAGACCCCCTGCAGTTCCCCACGTAGCCCCTCTGCAGCCCAGACCTCCTCATCCCTTTTCTTCCTGTCAGACCCAGTGACCTGAATTAGTCAGATCGCCCCCAAACCTGCTTCACTCTACCTCTGCCCCCTGCTGAGGTTGTAAGAACACCCTCTGACTTCTTAACCCCCAACCCATCCCAAACGCCTTAAGGACAGAAAGTCAAAATCAGTGCACAGTCCACATGAACAATTATTCCAATTTAAACCATGATTTGACAGCAATATAGGAGCATAGATTATGTTTGAAATGCCAACTTGCATAATATAATTGCTCAGATATTTGGTGTGTCATTAATGTATTTTGTTGTCCTAAGGTCGAAATAAGTGACAGAAAAATGTCATATGTGACAAAAAAAGCTACTTGGGAAACAAAGGTATATGAGTACCATCATTTTGGGGGATGCGGTGTACTGGGTTGTACTTACAAGTATTTCTGTTAATTTGTCCACCTCTTCTGTATTGAGGGTAGCCAAACACCTCTCTGTATTGTGAAATACAGTTCAAGCTACATCTATAATGAAAAGAAGAGTGTAAGATAATGTGTATGAAAATATGAATATGAAAAGAAGGTAACTGTGATTTTCAGCACAGAATTGGACCTTTGGCTAAATTGATGCTGTCAAAACCATCCTAAAGAGCAGTTTGATCAATCTGACGTGCCAGATGGTTTGTTACACAGGACCATCTGTGAAGTTGTGCCTGGAAAGGGGGCAGGCGCTTTTAAAAAAAACTTGGCAGATTATTGGGCGAACCATCTGTCTATCACCATCAATGAAAGGCTAACTACAACTAATCAGATCAGCAGTAGCTCAACATATTTTCTATAGAGAACAGCCATTCTTTGTTCTTCTTTCAGTGAACTATACTCTCCAGTTCTGATACAACAGATGCTATAGCAGAAGATGTACTAACTTCATGAGGAGCCACTATTGTTGTCTCCAAATGAACAGTCACTTCTCTTGCTGGTCATCACACCTAAACCAGGCCTGTGTGATAGGACATTGCAGTTCCTCATAGGCAGTGTTGGGCACGTTACTTTTAAAAAGTAATTAGTTATAGTTACTTCATCCAAAAAGTAACTGCGTTAGTAACTGAATTACTCCACTTTAAAAGTAACTAGTTACCAGGGAAAGTAACTATTGCGTTACTTTTTTTTCTTCCCCCTTTTGAGCTCAGCATTCATTTCAGCGTACTTGGCATCTATGTATTTAGAAAATGTCTTCCTGCATGGCGGACCGGCACCTGCTCTCTCCGGTATTTTGCCAATGAGGGCTCTGAAGGAGTCTGAGTCAACTGTTGATAATGGGAGCATGTTCTCAACAACATACCTGCATATCATTGCATTCAGTTCAGTCTGTGTCACAAGTTTGTGTGAAGCTGGAGCAGAAAAATCAAGCTTTAGCTGCTTGGACGGCTCCGTGTCCTTCTTTGTTAGCGGAGCTCACGTTAGCCACACCTGGTCTGCTATCATCATCAACAGTGTCAACAACGGTGTTTTTGGCCACTAGTTTTGTAGAAGCAAGTGCCGTTCAGAGACGCTTCATTAGATTAGAGTTGCTTACAACGGACGTGGATAAACACTTCGCTCTGGTACTTAACGTACACTTCACATGTACGTTCTTTCCTTTTACCTCAAGGAGATTAAAGTAGTGTCTGTACTTCCACTTTGAAAACGCCAACTTTCTCTCCAGACTCGACATTGCTGCAGCTCCCCTCTGCTAGTTTGTGTGTGTGAGGCTGCTGTGTGCGTGTGTGGTTTGCGTGTAAACTGAACACTGCCTCTGATTGGCTTACGGAATAGTACGCTACCTTATCATCACTTATGCGGTTGTCTCGCCCCTCCCTCCTCCCTCACCAATGAAAACAAAACAGCTTTGCAGCTGCTGTGACTGAGAGTCAAGTCGAATGACTAGACTAGTAACTAGACTAGTACAGTAAAGGCAGTGTCCCTTAATTAAATGTTCTTTTTAAACTTTAAAAGTAATAATAATAATAATTTTTAAGTAAGTTATGTAAACAACATAAACAGTGAGTAAACCAACTTCTGAATGAACAGAGAGCTAAGTAATGATAAAATCAGTAAACTAATATCTAAATGAACATTTCATTTAATAGAAAGTGAGCAGTACAATTTCTGCAGAATAAACTGGCACAGAAATGTGGCATTTGGTTTCAACGCGCCATTGCCATTTAACAGTCTTAACTGGAAGGCTGTTTGCGAAGTTGTGTGTTAACAAATGCGTATGTGATTTACCAAGCCCTCACTGGCCTGGCAGTAAGATGCTACAACATACATTTGATCTTTATTTTCTTGCGAGACACCTGGCAGCACTTCTGCAGTTTCTTCATATTTAAAAAAAAAAAAAGTATTCATAAATGCATATTACTTCTTGACATCAAATCTTTGCTTCTTATAAATGACTTAAACCTTGCACTAGGCTTGCTGTGGTTGCAGTATTACACAGTAGTTGGGCTTGCCAACGCCTCCATGTTTGTTGTACATCATAAAAATCAGTAGTTGACAACGGACCCTATAATTACAAACTACCAGAGGTGTCTACTCTCCATGCAGCAGCGGGGCCAGAAGCAGAGTCACAGCACAGAGTAACAGGAGTCATGTTTACCTTTTAGCGGGAAGAAGGTTAGCAGAGCTGACTGACAAGACAATGGCGGAGGAATTGTTGTGAAACCAAAAAGCAAAAGTTCCTATTTTGCAATATGTTGGACTTAAAGTCAGTGATAATAGGGAATCTGAAAACGTTAATGAAGGGAAAAATATTATCGTTATATTGTTAAAAGCGTTATCTCATTAAGAAGTTGAAGGTTTGTATCCTGTGGCCCACAGCTCTTCATCAAATAGCTACTTCATTTTCAATACTCTAACAGACTGAATAAAACTACTCCCTGACATATTTAAAATTGATCCACTGTTTTGCTCTGTAGACGCTGGACTCGGGGCTGGCAGTTTGAGAACCCTGTTCTACCTTGCTAATAAAAAGAAAAAAGATAGAATTTAAAGTTTTGAGGACAGATGTGTGTTATACTTATTTCTTGGCCAAATTCATCTTTATTACCGGGATTAAACCATTTTTTGAGATCAGTGGCATATACAGATTATGAGGGCAGGAGTGTGAAGTGATAAAACTGGGACAGAAGAGGCAAAGCTGGTCTGAATGTTCATTGTGAAGTTATGTCTGTTTACCGGCCCATTGGGAGCGCTGTTAATGCTCCAATAAAATGTCACCAGGCAGACAAAGAGCCACAATAGATTGAATTAAGTGGCCATCACCCTGAGGTGGTGGCAGTGTCTCATTTAATATAGTCACCACAATAACAGGCCTGCTTGGGGGGAGGTTTGGGTATGGTTTGCAGAACAGGACCAACTACAGTGCACTTGAATGAATTTTTTATTATTGTGAATGAATCACTGTTTCTTTTCTCAGTTCTGCAGTTTCTTTTTTTGTTTTTTTACAAAGGTACACTTAGTCTCTTTCTCGTTTTCTGAGCTGTACTTGTGCCCACCTATCAGCCAGTTAGCTGTTGATATCCGTATGTATGTGAGCTGTCCTGTGGGGCTTAGTCACCAGACTGTGGACACAAGGATGGAAGATGCAGTAAGTTAGTTTGTGTGTCACTTGCTAAAGCGAAGGTGTGATAGCATCTAAATGTAAAGTGTTCCTGTATTTCGTCAGTACAGATGGCATCCCATACTCTCATGTCTGTTCATCTGCTTGATGTTTATTAAAGTCTTGCATGAAAAAAATAGAACTGCATACAAAGATGAGAGGAAAGTCTGTCAAAAAAGAAAAAAAATATATTATTATTAAAGCAGGTATTAATATCAGTTTTTTTTTTATCAGTAATTAACATACATTGTGTGCTTCCTCCAAAATGTGACCACATGTTGTGTTTATGGCAAATTCAGAGGGACCATGAGTAGACCAGAAACACTGGGATTGGACAGCATGGGCTTCTTGCATTTTCTCCAAAAAGCTTCAATGCTGGAGTTATTTATGAGACAATATTAAAACAATTTCCAGAAAATCTGCAAAAGAAAGTGCAAGTTGAATGTTTCCATCCGCTAATCTTGTATGAACATTGGGAGTTGTTTCAAGGTGCCCCTCTCTCTCTTGGATTTAGATATGCCGTTCTAAATCCTGTTCTTAAAGTGACTAAACAGTCCAAAAAGTGTTGAACCAGACTGTGACTGATAATTACTTTTGACAAATATACTTCTGTACAGAAACACTAAAGATGTGGTCATACATAGCAGTGTCACCATAAGATAGTTTCACCAAACCAGACTTGTTTATTTTTCAATGGTTAAGTCTCAATGGTCACCATGTATTAAAAAAACAAAAAAAACGTATTTTCTTTATATATTTATGTTTGAAAAGAGTAATGCAGATATATTGTCGACTCATTTTTTTAACTAACCTGACTAGATCAGACCTTAATCGATGAGCCTCTAAAAGGCAGTTTGGTAAAGTGATCATAAATGTCTCTTTATTTCATATTCTGCTCCAGTCATAACCATAGAACTGTTCTATCTTATCCAGGAATCGGGGGTAACCTGGTAGCTATCCAGTCAAGTAGGATCTCCACTCACCTGCATTTCCACTGTGCTCCTGGAGAGGTTCCTACCGAGGCCAAGGGCTGCTACTACCCCTGCCGCACATTCTGTGGTACAGGTCAGTACTGTGTTAGCAAGGATACTGACAATGATGAGAAGCCCGCAACATGACACATTTCACATCGACTGTTAGGTTAATACACATGTTTAAAGTAGATTTGGATATGATGGTCAATGGGAATGCTGTCAGGATTATAATCGGGCTATAACTTGTGTAGTAAGTTTACAGTTTGAAGCTGTGGTTTCAGTCCCAGGTGTTGAATATAGAACTGACAGGAATCTTGGGGACAGTAGGTGGGCTGATTCAAACAGGAACATTTGTCAACAAACTTTTCTATCATGTATTTTATAAAGAGTAACTGCATAATTCAAGGGCTAAGAAATTATGCCTCCCCATTTCATTCACTTTTAACCTTTCCTCTCTCCATCCTTATTGTATTTTCTCAGGAGCCAACCATCGCTCTGCTCAGGTGCTTCTTTTATTGGTGATCCCTGGTCACTTGATCTTCCTCTACACTATCCACCTGATGAAGAGCGGACACACCACCCTGACCCCCATCTTTATGTCCGTCTACCTGGCTGCTGCTATGCTGCAGGTGAGCACTTGATCTCTTTGGTCCAAGATGCTCATCATTGTACATATAAGTATTCAAGGGCCCAGGCTAAGGGACCTCTTTTGACTACCCAGTCTTAGTATAAGCAGACAATAATGCTACTTTAAAGAGAGTTTCCTTTTCTTGATGATTTTTACCCAAGGACAGAAAGTAAAAAGCAATGGTATTGATTTCCCAGTACATTAAATGCTAATGTTAACAATAGCTTGTGTCGGATCCGCTTCGATTAGATGTATAGATCAGATGCTTTCTGCTGAGTTGCTGTAGCACTAAAGCCCTAATGTTGATGAACAGCAGACAGACAGTTTTCATTGTGTTCCAACTCGCTATTTTCTCTCTCTTCCTCCATTATGTAAACAGCGGCATTAAATGATGTTTTCTGTCATGCATCCACTGACTTAATTTAATGTGTGGCAGTAAAAAATCATGGGAGCAAACTGCACTGTATATAGATTTATGGATTAGACAAAGTTTGATACATTTTATTGTTCATCATAATTCAATCACTCATAGAATCATTTCAGCCCTAAAGATGAACGATGAACGTTGAACGATGGTGTTGATTTGGTGCAGAATGGTGTTTCTATGTAAGTTTGCGCTGTGTTGCTCACCTGAAACTATGATTATGCCCTCAAAGTTTGCACTTCGATCTTCAGCAAAAAATTCATTTCTGTTAGGGAAACGCCAATGGTGTATAATGTTAGAAATGACAATTTGGCCGATAGCTGATTCTGATACCGATTATTTTGTTTTTCCTGTTTGTTATTACTCCTTTTATGTAACAGAAACGAATGTTTTAAGTACAAATTTGATCCTAAATTGTATGAACCTCCTTTAATATTCCTTTTTTTTCTTTTAAGACACAACAGATTAACATCAGCCACTGCCATCGGAAAAAGTTATCTTACTTGCCGATAGGTGGATAGTTAGGTTCTGAAGGTATACCTTTTTCAAGGTATTCTATAGTATGGAAACTGGCTGAAGTTTTATTTCTAGTTTATGTCTGTCAGGACATAATATTTTGTGAAATTCTAATAATGAGTTTGCTTGACTATAAAACACTTTTGTTTACATTCTGTTAAGGGCCATTGTGACTGATAATCATAAATAGAATTGGGTAATACCTACACTGTGATACCGTGAAGACATAATATTTTCTGAGGTGGTTATTGTACTGTGAATATCTCATACTGTTGCAACTGCTAGCGCCATAACGGTCAACAAGGTATAAATCGAGCGATACCAATGTTCAGCTGTCAAATCTGTACATCCCTAATTTTTTCATCAGCACAAACTCATCTTACCTGCACTGTTGACTTCCATTATTATTAGGGAGCAAACATTTTTTTCTCAATCCTAAAATAGGAACAGGAAGTTTCTATGAAAGTTAAACTGTGGATGTGTGATTTTACTTCTTGACACTTAGTAAAGCAGGGGTAGCAGCTGTGTGAATCCTGTGAATTCCTAGAGCGCTATTATTTCAGGTGATGCCTGAAGGAATCTGACTTCTGTATGTATTTGTCTTGACAGCAGTTAGGGTAATTATATGCAGGAATGACTTGAATTATGAATGACTGCTTTAACTTATCAGGTGACCCATGATGATGTTTTAACTTCTGGAATTCTAAGAATTCAGTTGATGTGTTTTTGTGTATGCATTGGACACTTGTTTTGCTGGAAGGCTTTTAAATGCACCCTTAAATCTTTAATGCAGACATGGAACATTAGGATGTAATCCTGGCCACTGAGGATTTGGAGACTTTCCAAATCAATTAAGGCTGTGGCCAGTAGAGCTGCTTTAAGGGTGCTTTAGTCCCAGATAGAACATCAAATGGCAGAGACAGGCCCATGGGGTTGTGAGGGTAGAAAGAGTTTGGATCCAGTCTCTTTTATATCTTAAATAGTTACAGCCATTTCATAGAGAATAGTAATCAATTTATTGATTGAATTCAAGAACCTTAATCAGCACACTCTTGTTTTTATTTATTTTCAAATGTTCGACAGGGTTTACATGATGGAACAGTTTAAAAGGCAGACGAGTCACTGCATGTCAGAATAAAACTTCTTCGTCCTCTGTTTTGATCTGTTCCTAGAACATATTGAGGAAATTAACTGAATTAATGTTTTTTTGCATGGTGTCATAGCAGCAAAATTTCTATGGAAAGATTGGTTATTGAAGCATGTTGCAGAAATTGCAGACACTAATTATTAGGCTGAATGCTGGACATAGTTTTTCTGATGACGCATTCAGTCGAGGCTTATTCCTAAAGCTGTAGAATGGATAAATACTAGTTTCTGTATTGATATAAAAAAAACAATACTGATATTTCATGCTTTTGACATTTTTCCAAAGGTAAATTAAAAAATTTAATTAATTTATTATTAATTTAATTAAATTTCTGTTCAGTGTATATAGATAGATAGACAGACGGACATGGAGAATGTTTGGAGATAGGTCCGCTTATCAGACAGATATTTCCACCAGGATTCAAAGCAACCCAAAACAGAGCTAAATAATTAATCAGGTTGTTAGAAACATCCCTTGCTCTGCGTGTTGCTCTTTAACTGCTGTATTTAAGTTTGCCATATTAACTTCAAATGTGTTCTGAGAAACCTTTCAAAGCACTCCTGCACCTTTTATCAATTACTCCACTATCCCCCTGCATGCACAGTGTGTTTGAAACACATATTTTTTTCAAAAGTAAGGATAAATGCAAATGTTTCCTTCTCAGCTGTCAAACATATCTGCCTTAGTCTATGTAAATAAAATTGTCAACAGTTTACATTACTTTTGTCTATAGATCAGATTTAACATGTGATCTGGTGAGGTGCAGGTCGTTATTACAGTCTGGAGAAATCTTAAGCCTCTTAAATAGGTGAAAAGGAACACTGACTAGGATTCAGAGTTGTCCTAGACAATCACCAGGAAGGCGAATGTAGGAAACTGCACAGTTACAGTACCACACTCAGTAGTTAAGGAGTGGGCCTGAGAGCAACTGATGTCTTTATCTGTCTCAAAACAAACATGTGGGTGTTTCAGGATTATGAGCAGAGTATACTTATGCAGTGGCTGCACCTCCAGTGAGCCTCTCTCCACCTATACTTCAACCCTGGCACTAATGATGGTAATAGAAATTCTGCCACTCTCATCATCTCACCCAACAGTACACTCCAATGAATGCATAAGCTCGACATTTTGAGTGTGTAAAATGAGTCTATGGAATAGCCTGCCTCTGTAGTAATTCATAATCCCTGATCTCATACAGAACATTTATTTAAATGTTTTCTGTACTGAAAACATTTTCTGAAATGTTTTCTGAATAGACTTGTTTCAAATCTGGGTGAGACATAAATTAGAGAGGCCTAGTTTAGACATTTGAATGAAGTAGACAACAGCATTGCTTATGGATGTCAGTAGCCTGAGGCAGTGCCCTCAAAGGACGCTGATGTGGTGTATCAGTGCATATCTGGTAACTGAAATCACTTTATCCATGCAGAAATATTTTTATTGAAAGTTCTGCAGTAGTCCTGTGTAAAGAAATGCCATAAATGTTTAATTCTCACATGACCTACATTTCTTTTTTATTTTCTCTCTGCGCCCACCTTGGGGCTGGAAACAGTTTGGCAAAGTTGTCGCTAACATGGTGGAATTTGATAATGTCATTCAGTTAAAGTAAAAAGTACTGTAACCTCTGTCTGTTTCCTTAATAGCAGAGATAAGCTGACATTTCACATGCTGTGGTTTGATAATGTTCTATTTAAAGTGAAAGCCATAGTAAATTAGGGGGGAAATTGAAACATTTCTGCGGAATGGCTGGACTCATTGTGATATCTCTGCGAGCCTTATGGTACAACCACTTAGTGGAAAAGAAGAAGAATGTAGTTAAATTGACTGGAGTTCTGCATATTCTGCCATACAGTGGTTGGCAGTTTTACATAAATCCATTGAGAATAAATAACTATGTACATACCAAAACCAGAGAAACATGAAAACAAACAATACTCAAGACAGTATGATTAAACAATGCTGTGTGAGCCCACAGTATATTCAGAAAAAGAATCAGGCAATGCAAAATAAGCGAAGGCAACATACTGCAATAAGCCACAGAGGTGTCAAGAACACTCAGGTAGAGAGAATTGTAGTTTGACAGCTTGGGAGTCAAGAAACTAACTCTGAAAAAGTTTACCAGTGATGAATATGCATAACCATGGTAATGTAACATTCATGGGATTCATGATAATGGGACATTTAATAATAATGAAGCCAAAGGTCATGGAGTGGGTACATGGTCAAATACGAACCAATTATAGTTGTGTTAGAGGCTCTAACACAAAGAGTGAACATACCTTGCTCTGAAGCCCAAACTTAATTATTTCAGTCAAGGCTGGGTATCAGATCAGTTGCTTGATCTCTTATCTGTCAGCCCAATCTTTTGTTCCTCAATCCTCTCAGCTATTCTCAAGAATAAGGCACACAAACAAACAATAGAAAGACACATATTACCTATTATAAAGATCTGAACTGAACTAACTTTATCTGTACAGTACATTTCCAATTTTATAGCACTTCTGCTTCCACTATGCGGTCAAGTACTCACGTAGTGGAATATAAACATTACATGAATTCAGTAATTCAACCTAGGTCAAGTTTGCAGTGTGGCTATATTGGACCACCTGCAGCTGTGAATTCAGTCCATGATCTTGCTGAAAATCATTTTCTATGGATATACTATATGTTTTTCTTACCTGGACACTTGTGAGATTTGACACTCTGCTTTTCCTTTTTATGCTTCATTTCAATTAAAGTCTTTCCCCACAGCTTAAATATTTAATTACAAAGCCGTTGAAATTCAAAGACTTGGTGTGAAAAATATGAAAGAATTTTGTATCTGCAAACTTAGTCCATTGATTAGGACCACAAGTTAAAATCTGCACAAGGCAGTAAACCGTATTTAATGTAAACACAATGAAGTAGCTGTTAGATGTACAGATTGTAGCCATTAATGGATGCAAATGGTAACACATGGCAAAAACACTCATGTAGGCCATGGACATTAACCTTATTCAATTGGTATTGATGAGCCTAATGTGTGCCAAAAAAATAATACCTGCACCATTCCACCACCAATACTGACCAGGCCATTGACACAAGGCTGACAGGGGCCAGCTGTGGTCTTCTGCTGCTGTAGTCCATGCACTTTAAGATTCCATGTGTTGCATGTTCAGAGATCCTCTTCTGCACAGCACTTTTGTAATGTGTTCTCCTCTGACCTCTCATTAACAAGGTGTTAATTGTTTGTGAGGTTTTATTTTATTCTGGTCTTGTGTCAAGCTTGGGATATGCTTTCAGACATCATTTGTGAATTTAGGCTCAGGGCTTTGAGTGTGTATGGGGTCCTGCATTTTGGCTGCCTCAAACTGCTCTCTCTGGGCTGGAGAGGGTGCCCTCTGCAGCTGTATGAAGATGTTGACCTGAACAGGATGTGGCAGAGTGATGTTGAAGTAATTCTGGACCTTACTGCATTCGAAACTCATTTTGTCAGGCAATTACATGGCAATAATCTTTTGGATCTGAAACGCATCCAAAAGATGCAGAACACCGGGTGGCTGTATTCTTCATTCCAATTGTGAAACTGGAAGACTCAGGACTGTGGATATACAAACATTGTTATGAAAAAGCAGCATTTGGCATATCATTTTCACACCACTCTCTCTACTAAAGCCACTTCTAATCAAGAACTCAAGTCTGATAAAAAGTCTCAAATGGTACTGACAAAAAGAAGAAGACGAAGAAAGCTAACTAACTAAACCACAGCAACAGGTTCATCTGTTGTTTGTCGTCTAGTGCACTGATTCACATAGCTGAATAGCCAGTCAGAGTGATTACTGTCATTGATGGGCTCTGCTGCTGATTTAACAGGCCTAGTTGGCCAAAAAGCCAGCAACAAGGCAAGTGCCAACCATGCGGAACATGCCGCAAATACTAGGGCAACAAATGCCCACTGACAGGCCCAACTTTGGCCAACGGTCAATGGTCAACTTGATTTGTCAGGCCCACTCATTTCTTCTTCTTCTTGCAACATACTTGAGTCTGTGTCTATTAAAGTCCTTTTTTTCATTCCATTCCATTCCAGTCCATTTTTTTTCAAGTCATGCACTAGAATACGTTATTAAAGAATATAGGATCAGCAATGTGAAACAACTTGTAATGGTCTACAAATCAAGCATTTTAGTGAGCAGTTATTTTTGAAGAGTGCAGCAGAATCTAATTATGTTTGCCCAGATGATAACTCCTGCCTCAAGACAGCCATCATGCAGATTGAATACCTGCAGTGTTCAAGAGTAGCTAATAGAGTGGCATTAAGAGACAATGTCTGTTCTTTCAGTAAGGATTTACAAATTTCTTTGAGTACAGGACTAAAGTTTGTGTATGGTTGCATACCTAAGTAATGCACAGAGGCAAAGGGGGCTCAGTGAGGTGACACGGAAGTATACAAGACCGCCACAGCAAGACTAAAAGCGCACATCCGGGTGGCAAATAGGAGGCATCAGCAGAGAGTGGAGAGGAACCTCAACACCAGCAGCATTCAAGATATTTTGCAGGTGATTCAAAATGTCACAGGCTACTAAAGCAGGAGCAACCCCATAATCTGTGAAACCACGTTACCAGATGAGTTTAACACATTTTATGCTCGCTTTTATAGATTGGTCTCTCCTTGCCTCAAGACAGCCATCATCATTGCTGATCCCAAAAAAGTCTGCTGTGGTCTAGTCTTAACAACTTCAACCCTGTGGCTCTCACCCTGTTTTGAGAAACTAGTTCTCCAGCACATCAAATATACCATCCCCGCCAGCATGGGCCCTCAACAGTATGCTTTCAGAACCAACAGATCTACAGAGGATGCCATATCTGCTGCCCTCCGCTCAGTCTCCATGCACCTGGAGAATAAGAACAGCTACCAGCTACATGAGAATACTGTTGTTGACTTCAGCTTGGCATTTAACACAATCTCACCCATGAAGCAGACTAGAAAACGAAATACTCTTGGCTTTACTACAACACTCTGCAATTGGATATTGGACCTCCTCACAAGCAGAGAGTACTGATTGGCAGTCATACCTCCTATACGTTAGTGCTCAGCACTGGAGCCCCACAGGGTTGTGTGCTCAGCCTCCTCCTGTTCACACTTTACACCCATGACTACACTGTCAGACGTCAAGAGAACTCTATTGAAAAGTAAGCGGACAACACCACCATCATTGGCCGCATTATATAAAACGAAAGTTCATATCAAGAGGAAATCAACAATCTTAAATAGAAATAGAAATGCAGCTCCTAAAATTGGCATGATGTGATCAGCTGGATTGTTTGGCTGTTTTAATGGTAGAAACACAACACTCTGTTGGAGTTGTTTAAGTACAGACACAGCTAGTTTTATTTTGTTCAACAAATTACTCAAAGTTAAATAGTGACTGCTGATTTGAGCCTACCACTTTAGCAAGTCTGTTCACGCCAATAATAAAATGTTTTTGCCCATTGCCTGCCTTTTGACGACATACCTGCATGAGAATACATTTCCACCACATTGCATAGTTGTCCACATTTAAGCATGAAACTGAGTTTGTAGTGATTTTGATTTGGCCTCTGTCCAACATGGTTTACTAGAGAGCCAGAGAAATTGCAATCAACCTATTCTTGTACCGTCAACCACAACTCACTGAACAACATTCAGAAAACTCATTTTCAGCTGTACATTTCTTTCTACAACCTGTGTAAGTGCTTTGTAATTGCAGAAATTGACACAAAGGCAGATGCAGACTAACGTGGCCGTCTCAGGAGATCAAACAGCTTTATCTTGTAGACGCTTCCTCTCTCTTGCCACTCAGACATGATTAAAGAACCAAATACTGAGGCGGAGAAAGAGACTAGATGATGGATCGACATTCTGTTATATTTGTCTCTTTCATTTTTCACTTTTGATACATCTTAATCCTTGAGAAACTTAGCACACAAGTCTCTCTCATCCCTCCTTTCTTTGTTTTTTTCCGAGGAAAAAAAAAATAAGATGCTCAATGGGAAGCTGTATGCTGTAAATGATGGATTGCAGTTGACACTTTTGAGGCAGGTGATTGTATGAAAGCAACAATTGCAACAACTTAGAGGATGTCCAACTGTGCCACCCTGTCATCATGAATAAAAGACAAAGCCATGACACCCTCGCTTGTGGATAGTCAGGTTTGATAGCTTGTTGTTTGCCCGTGAGACGCTTTCATCGTGTCATGACTGAACATTATTGGATAGGAAAGCAGGACGTTGCTTTTGCAGGTTTACACATTCCATCACAACACTCCCCCACCTTTAAAGACAAGTGGAGCTGTCAGCAGGTTCAGAACTGTCAGAACTCATACATTAGTGTTTGTCTACACAGAAACGTGATATATGATCATAATCAGTTCTCCATGCTACCTCTTGATACCATCATTGCTGCTTGTATTCTTACCATGTCATATATTTTTCAATGACTGCAATACTTACAACTCTGGAAATATACAACTCTGGACAGCTCATTTCC
Source organism: Spondyliosoma cantharus (assembly GCA_900302685.1). Lineage (NCBI taxonomy): Eukaryota > Metazoa > Chordata > Actinopteri > Spariformes > Sparidae > Spondyliosoma > Spondyliosoma cantharus. The sequence continues at coordinate 8,661 of OMLP01041363.1, read as the reverse complement.
CCTTAAATTATAGACTTGTCCTTATCTTTTAATAGACTTCTCTTTTTCTATGTGAATTGTTCCCTTCATGCGTGGACACTTGGATTATGAAGTTTCTCTCAACTTGTCTCAGTTTGCTGCTCTGCCTATTACTCCCTCTCATCTCTGTTCATACTGCAGTTTAAGCGTTTATGGCATTCTGCATTGCATTTTGAAGCACTTAATCCTCCTAGCTTGGACAACACAACCTTTGTGAAACTGTCCTTTAAGCTCAATGCTAACATGCTCACAGTGTTTACTATGTTCAGCATCTTATTTTACCATGTTAACATACTGACATTTGCTAAATGAACCAATCCAAAGTGCCACCCCCTCTTAGTTACTGTTTGTAGGTCGGACAATAAGAAAGATTGCAATGCCGGTCCTGTATAGCTGGATGTTGCAGTGTTTATTAGATACTCTGGTCGTCTGGCAATATGGCTTAAAGAAGCCAACAGTAAGGACTTTAGTACATGATGAAAGGATCTACGTACACATGTTGTTAATTTAAGAAAAAGCTAAATGATGCAATTTGAGGCCAAGTTGTTCCAGTCTCATTGAAAACTAGAGAATCTGTAACCTAATAGTTATTTTTGTGGTAGAAATATCAGTATCGGTACTCCGTATCGGCAAGTACACAAATGAAAATACTTGTATTTATTATCGCTGCAACCCTAGTTCATGTTCAGCTGTTGGTGAAGTCAACTACACATCCTAATCTATTCTTTACTTTGATCAACATTTTTCTTTTTTTTCTAAAGGAATAGTTTGACTGTTCTTGCCAAAAGATGAGGGGATGATTTTACTTCATACTTTATTTTGCTACAGTAACCAGCAGATGGCTAGTTTACCCAAGGATTAAGAAATGCAGATGGGGAAACATCTAAACTGACTCTGTCGAAAGATTACAAAATCTACCTAGTACCACCTGTAAATCTCACTAATCGCATTATTGAATTGTCATTAACTCGTACAAACTTAAGTTTGAAAACAACAAATGCTTATGTGCTAGACTGTTTCTTGGCCATGACAGTCTACCATAAAACAAGTGGAAACTTGAGGATGCTGCTGTTTCCAGTGATTGTTCTAAACTAAGCTAAGCTAACAGGTACTTTCAAGAAAGTGAAGTGTATTTCCCAAAACAGCAAATTATTCCTTTGATTTATAATTCCATGATGACCTTGGCTGTTCAAACAATTTCTTCAGAGAGAAGTAAGCCTACCTCTGTAGGCTACTGTGTAGGCTTCCAGCAGTGTCCTTGATAATAAGAATGTGGTAGTCTAATCTTTTCTTTCTCCTCCAGGTGTTGCTGTTGTTGTGTATATCAGACTGGATGGTGCACTCCATGTGGCGGAGTGGTAAAGACCCGGACAGTTTTTCCATTCCATACCTGACAGCCCTTGGTGACCTGTTGGGCACCGCCCTGCTGGCGCTCAGCTTCCACTTTCTGTGGGTCATAGGAGACCAGGACAGCGATGTTGGAGACTGAGGTTGCCTTTGACAAAAAGAAGTCGGCAGTGGTGGGAACCCTGCTTTTTGCCATCTGACTTCTCACACCCTTAAGCCTTGTGGGAATGTGGATGCTGTCTGTTGCTGTCCTCTGCTTCACTTCACTTCACATAAACCACATGATCGTTTGAAAAATTGTTTTCTGCTCCTTGTTTTTTGTTTTTTTTCTACTGACTAAAGACATTATATTCCATACATTTAGAATGTTCTTGGTACAGATTTTGCATAGTTTGCAACAAAGCACTTGCATATCATATTGCTTGTGATGAAGAGCATTAAAACACCAGCCACCACCCACAATGCTAAGGAAGCCTTGCTGCTGCTGGCGACGTGGTCTACTCTACAGCCAGGCATCAGTCAGAGGACTTCTACTTACAAAAGTAGTCTGGTAGATACTTTTGGGATTTACCACCAACTTGTCACAAAATGTGTTACCTGCATTGTGTATTACCGCCTTTCTTCATTAAGTCAGTGGAGGGGCATGGAGACTGTTGGGGTGAAGGCAAGAACATTAGTCCACAGTCAAATTGTGAACACACACTTTGAACTGCAGTGATAACAGGTCTAGTACCAGCACTAGACCACCAGTTAAGAAGGAATTGAGATGAATTTGTGTTGATGGTACATGACCATTGACTTTTTATTTTGTTCTTGTGTCTACCTTTTTTTGTTTTTCTGTTTTTGATGTGTGCTGGGGTCAAAACTCAGTATGTGATCATCAATATAGTCCAGCTATCATTCTCCAATTGCTGCATTTTGAGTTATTCCACAAAGGACGAGGTTAGAACAGTCTTTCTGGCTGCAATTAAGCAAGCATGTATGTGAACATTCAGTCTTGAAAGGGTGCTTTTCTTCTTTTACCATAATCACAAGAGCAAAAGTGTAAAGAATACATTCAAATGTGTTTCTCTTTGCTCTATTCCAAGCTGCAGTCATTAGCATGAGTGGCTAACTAGCATCCTGCATACAGTAACATCCAACAACTAATTCCAGCTTTGCAGTTAACATTCTTTTAGCTTTGTTCACTACTTTGTGGGGTTCCATGGACATTAAAAAAAAACAGCTGTGTGGAAACGTTTCCTGGATGCTGTCAAAGATTGCAAGTTTTGTCCTGCTCTTTAATGGATTTCAGGAAGGTTCCAGTCCAGAAACCCCAGCAGCATTACTTAACTTGCTATTACTTATTCCAAACAGTTGGTCTCACATCCTTTGCACCTTTTCTCTTTCGTGTGAGGTTCAAAGTGTAAGTGCAGTATGAAAATTTAAACAAGTATATAAGCTAAGCAGCCAAACAGGGTTATGATTAACGTTTTTCTTTATCATGCAATTGACATTAGACTAACCACGCTGCAATACTAGAACAATGCTGAAGCAATGTTTCTTTATTTAGTTTTGCACGTCTTCCACATCGATCATTGACTGTAGTTACTGAGGACAGAGCAGCTTTAGCCTCAATCTCAGAACCTACATTTAAAACACATCAGTTGGAAAAGCAAGGTAGAGATAAAATTAGCTGACAAGTGGCGACACAACAACAATTATCAGTTATCAGTCAGCAAAATGTGCGGACGCGGGCTAGAAAAAATATAAATTTCTTCAGTAAATCTGCCACAATTATCATTTTAAACTACATATGGATGTGTGAGAACAGAAAGCTTGACATGTGTAGCAACAGGAGCTAAGTTTAGCTAATGGTCACTTTTGCTTTGGATCAACCAATCAGCAGAGATGTTAACTTTATGTATCTCTTTTTCAGCCATTCATGTCTCAGCCTTAGCCTCCTGTTACATTCTGTAAATGTTAACAGCACTTCTCTGACACTCATGTAAAACAAACCATGGAAGCCTTTTGTGTATTATGTCAACCTGCATTAATTTCCTCTGATTGTTTGTGTTGTCTTTTGTCCTTGGTTGGGGTCCAGTTGTGGTGGTTCCACAGTGGATGTTTGCACGCTAATCACATGCTGTTTGCAGTGCATGTATGCATAGTATAAACATGGGTGCACACGATTAATCAGCAATTGTTATTTTGGCAGGATCTGATTTCCTACTCGCATTTACACCAATATCATAAATAGTGAAAACCTAATTAGATGCCAGACTTCTGCTTGATTTGATTCACTTTTTCAGAATATGCCATGTGTTTAAAAGGTCAGAGAATAATGATCCAGATGAAGCACCCTGATTATTTAATGAATCCCTCTGACCACAGGAGAATTAAACATCAGGAAAATCATCTCACTTAGAACTCAACTCCTAAAATCAAACACACTTCTTAATCGGATCATTCAGCATCATATTGTGTGCATGTGAACGTAGCCAGTGGCTCTCTTCAACTCCAATATGTGCCTCTTGAGATTCACTGGATAACAAGGTATTGTTCGCTGTCATGCCATGAATGCAGTTTTCTTTCTACAGCATTTTTAATACTGTGTAATGATTTCCTTTTGTACTCACTTTCAGTTCCACGATGACTATTGAAAGAAAGAGTTTTTTTTTTTTCCAAAATGAGATATCTGCCATTTTAATCATGGGCAATGGACTATTTACAGATATCAAAGTTGTCAGATGTAGAGGGTGCCATAAATGTGGATAGAAGTGGATAGATTTCTTTTTGGTATGAAACCCTGTATTTGCTTTTGTGGCTCACATGGGCTGAAAATGTCTAAATAAATGTCATTCAGTTGAAAAGCTTCTCATTTCTGCTTATTGTTGTTGAAGGGTTTGGCTGAAAAGTAGCCGTCCACTTATCCACATGGGCATACAGCAGCAGTCATTACTGCATTGAAAGCGACAGCCATCACACAAGCTCTGAATGCGGCAGATGAAAGCTGAAATATCCGCTCTCTTTGCCTGATGTAAGCCCTAGATGGTCGCCATGACAACAGAACCAGGAAATGCTCATCCTATTGACCTCTGTTTGGGAACACATGCATTTCTGCACAGACATCACATATACGCCCACCTCCGATGTAAATGGTAGTTTCCCTGCAAAGGTTGATGTTGATTTTCAGTTTTGTGGGAATGGAGATATCATTAAAAGAAAAAAACCAGTTCAAAAAAGAGATCTCAACTACTCCTGTTAGCTCTGAGAAAATAATGACAGTTGTTTGAATCCCTCAAATTACTTCGATGGTTCTGTACTTGCAATACTGAGAGTGCAATATTATTACAATTGCTAGGTAAATAGTTAGAATTTAGTCTTCTTACGTAATTACGCACCAGGTATGTTCACTTTCATATAGAAGAGGTACATCATTTAGTCATTTTATCCCTAAGTTAGCTGGAGGCTACACTGGAAGTTAGCGGGCTCCAGGTTGAAAGCCCTATAAACATCAGGAAACTTGAAAATTGTCAAAATACTACTTCCTCCTGAATCAATTGTTGAAATCCAGAACCATCTTCCAAAGTAAAACACATTTGATAATATGCTAATATTAGTTTTCTTAACGCTTGCATCCAGTGCATTTTACTTCTAGGCTTAAATAAATGTGTCCAAGATACGCGTGAATCTCTTAATTTAATTTGTGCCTTTCCTATATTATCAAGTATGTAGTCTTCCTTTGCCAGATTTATTCTTGCAACCTGGAAAACAGTAGTAGACTATGGCATTTAAGCTTCCCACCTTGACTGTGCCACCAGAGGAAAATGCCTGCCATGTAATTATGGTCTATAGACGGTTCTCAAATGGTGTGCCATGATGCAAGTCCAGGTGTGCCGTGGGATTTTGTTACAATCATGCAGTATTACTGCAATATCCAACTATTCAAAAGGTAATGAAGGAGAATACCAGGGGAGCGGCTCACCTCATTTTACTTTTAAGAGGGTTTAACTGCATGTGCTGCTTTTTTTAATTTAATTTTACAATGTTTCAGATTCTTTCTTGAATCAATTTGTTGATCAATGAGATTTTGGCTTGCACTTTGGTGTGCCTTGGGCAAAATAAAGTTTGAAAACCAGTGCTTTAGAGAAACATCTGGTTCCATTAAAATGAATAAGGATGCAATGTTTCTTTTCATTTTTTTTGCACAGTTAGCTTTTTTTTTTTTTATAGTTTTATACCAACTTCTAGCACTCAACACTGAACACTCAACAACAATGATGCTTTGGTGGGTACACAGATTATATTGATGTCCTACAGAGCACCCTCAGTTAAAAAAGACTCCTATTGTTCCCCTCTGAGCCAATAATTAATTTTATTCATACATATCATTAATACATTCATCTTTCAAATGGGTGGCATTTGCAAGGAGTCATTATTTTTCCATCATAATTTTATTCCATACAGTCTGAGATGGCTTTGAAACAAACTCTTGAAGCTTCTCCCTCATGATAGAATAGAGAGTATTTGAAGAAAGAGGAGCTGGACTTTTAACGACATAAACAAAATGTGAAAAATGTGTAATGTACATCAGAGTGGATACATGACATCGTGAGTGTTTCTGAAAATCTGGTGCAAAGGCCTCTTCGTCTGGCTCAGTTGATCTTGATGGATTAGTAGCATGACAGCTGTGATTTTAGATGAGGACCGATCAGTTCATAAGTGTTGCGTCTCTCCGTAGCCATTACCACCAAGTTTCGTCAGAAGTAGCCTCAGGATCGATTCCCTGCAGCTGATTAGGAATCATGCACGAACTGAGAGAAGCCCAGACGCTGTGCGCCTTCTCATGAAGGGATGGCCAAGCTAACATGGCAACAGAGAAGAAAGACACAGCTTCAAAGTTGGATGTCACTAGGTGTGTCTTCTTTGGAAAAAAGGAAGAGGCAGTTAAAGGATCAGAATGAGGAAGTACTTAACCTTGTGTGTGGTCTAAATTCCAAGTCCTGCCGTTGTATCACCAATGGATTTCCCGTACCTCTTTCAACATTCTGAAAAAAGCATTTCAGCGCTCTTCACAACTTTTCAACATCGTCAGAAGGATTTTCTTGCCTCTCATGTGGTCAGAGTCAAAGGCGGTAGATATAGATCATTCATGCTTATGGATTTTGCTACAGGCTGCGAGAATGAAGGACGTTTTATGGTAAGGAGGTTTGGATCAAATAACAACAGCAGAACATCTCAAATTCAGTGATTATCTGATTATTGAACAAACACATATCAGGCACTCAAATGCTGCGCTGTTTTATTATTAAAGGGGGAAGCCATGATTAATATATTTCAGTTGCCGTGTGAGAGCGTGTTTTGCTTAACAATGCACCTCTGTAAGCGTCTAGACGTTTCAGTTTTTAACAAGGTCGAAAGGATGCAGCGCTAGCTTGATAAATCGAGCTGTTAAGTTTTGGGGCTACATACGTTCTCCTTGGTCGGCCGGCTCGGCGGCAGTGACCCAGACAAGACCAGAGGGCCTGTGAAACCTAACCCCCCCCCGTCACTCATCCAGCCACCCTCGGGGCTATTAGCAGCATGTTAATATGAAGCCTCCAGACAGACGGGGGGGGGCTCTGAAAGGTCTGGCAGTAGCTCACAGCCAGCTTGTGAATCCCCCAGCAGCTCCCTCAGCGATCAGGAAAACAATAGATGCTTCATACGCGACATAATTGGAAACAGATTTCTCCAGAGGCCCGTGGGTCTCGCCAAGTCAAACCCAGTTGCTCAGACGTGTTCGAACAGTGTGTCATATTGAAAGCAGGGACCTTATGTTGCACCATAGGGTAAACCAGCAAAAAGGTGTGTGAGGGTGACACTTCAACAATCAGATCGTAATATTATATAAGATCCTCTGCATGATTTCATGTGATGTAATCAGCCCTCAGCTCTGAAAGCTTCAGTATGCTTCAAACAAAGTGCTAATTAGACCCTTTTTTGATGGTGTCACAGTTCTTTTTTCCGTCTGTAGACAACGTACCTTTCAAAACAGAACTTCTCAGGATGAACTTCTCTCTATTGCTTTTCTTGAACGCAACAAAGTGCAATGGCATGAACGTCTTTGAGGACTTACTGAAAGTGTGATTTCCTCATTTGTGCAATTCGTCTCACAAAGGACTACAAAGACAGTAAAAGACGCAGACTTGATGGAGACGGATTGGAGAGGCAGTGTGTTGTAGCAGGCAGGGGGCTGCTATGTGATGCGTTTCACACTTCCTTCCAGTGTTGCCATTCAGAATTTCTATAAACCCTTGAAATGTCCCGAAATATTTCAAATATTGCCTAAATCTGTGTTCCACAGATTAGACATTTTGGATGAAGTGGTTGTGTGGGCAGTATCTTCCCATCTTAATGTTTTTCAAAAAGCAAAATGACAAATGAAAAGAGAGTAATGACATCAATCCCGAATAAAACGGAATGCCATGTCATGCTAAGTTAATGCAGATCAATCCCTGTATGCCATTTTCCACCAGGTCATGTGTACTGCAAAGGCCGTACACCTCCCGAAGTCAGGGAAGGAACACAGTGCCGATGGGGCTTAATGATTATCACCAGCGCATCATTAGATTTGGAACATCTTGGTAAAGGCCTGCTAGCTAATTCTGCCACATTTAAAGAAATACTAACTATACAAACAGAAAATAGACAGAAAATGAAAGTGTCCTGCAGATCACCATTTTTCCTGGTCAATTGTGGGCTGGAGCTCTTTTTGGAGACATCAGCAAAACCCATTATGTTTGAAATCTTAACAGTATTTCATGGAGTTTTCTGTCCTTTTTTTAATTTTTGTAGAAAAAAAAAATGTACCACATACCGAGCAGTACAAGATCTGCACTGACCGTCTCCGAGGGCTCTGATCTGGTTGGTCTTTTGATGTATTTATAAGTTTTAATCACCAAAAGTTACAAAGACCGTAGACCAACAACTCCCTCGTTCTGTGAGGTGAAATGACTGTTTTCATCAAAGTCATCTGGTAGATTTGAAGAGAGCATTAATGGACATGACAGGTTCAGTTCCCCATCAGTAGTGTTGGGGAAGTTACTTTTAAAAAGTAGTGTTTGCTTGTTACTCGTTACTTCTTAAAGTGAAACTTTCGCCAAAAAGCAACCTAGGCTTTATTTGTGAATGTATATGAGTCAATCCTTCATGTAAAAGCATAATAAGGATGAAAGACGCATTTTTAACATTTACCGTAGTTTTGATTTCGGCCAAGTTAATTTTGAATGGGAGTGCAAGGGCACTTAGCTAGCATCAAAAATTGCTATTTTT
>OMLP01041361.1:0-15908 GCA_900302685.1 Spondyliosoma cantharus | reverse complement strand
CACACTCCCTCTGCTTCTCCATGCCGCTGCTGGGGGGCGCTCATCATGAACTGACCTCCACCTACGGGTGCGGTTCTTCAGCTTTTGAGCCGTACATGCGGCTGGACAGGAAGGAGGCAGATCTGGGAGGGAAGAAGACAGTTTCTTAAGTAACGTGTCCCTCTTTAAGGACACCGGGGGGACTTTGTGAGAGCTTTTCTACTCGGCCGCCTGTTTGACTCTCGAGCGGACGGAGAAATGAAGCACCCTGGATCATAAGAAATGTGAAAAAGGAAGACACCAGGTCAATCTCCTTGTGGCACCATTTTGTGCCACAGCACTGTCGAGCACACTGACAACAAATGGTGAAAAGGACGTGATGTGACGGAGACTCTCCCACATAAAAAAAGAAAAAACTTGTGAATTTTTGCAGAAATGCCGTGTGTGTATGTTGTGTGAACCCTGACAGACAGATGTTTTTATCACCACTCTCTTCGCAGTGGTTTTTTTGTCCAGTGAGTTTGTGTGTGTGTGCTTTTTCTCTCTATACAGGCCTTCATTTACTGTTCAGGAAAAAAAAAAAAAATACTTGACATGGATAGTTCAGACTGAATCAGCGTCTGAGTGACATTTCGATGACAGCAGTTTGTACACATTTGGGTACATAGTCCCGTTACAAGTGGCCATGGTTGATTTTAGTTAATGTGCTTTCACGATATGGAAGAAACACTGAAAAAAAAAAAAGAAAAGAATCGTAGCATTTTAATATCAGTCTGTTTGGTGTCCAGCAGTAGTTTTTTGTAAATTCTTTATTTGGTTGTGTTTGTGTTTGAAATAATATGTGGTTAGGATCTGGACGAAATGGTGCAAAATTCACATATCTAGATCTGATAGTTTTAATATAAAAGAACACAAGGAAAAGAAAAGAGGAATAGTTGTGTGAGAAAGCTGCCAAAGCGTTCGTGGATTAAGCTTTGGAGGTGTCGCACTTGAGTCCTCCGATCACTGAAGCAAGTCAAGGTCAAACCGAGGAGCGACCTTTTGAACCCGGATTAACTTTTCAACCTTTAGTTCACACGTCACAGTTTCCCTTTGACTAGATCTCTAAGAGAGAGTTCAAAAAAGAGTTTTCAAACAACATCTGGCCGAGCTTTTGAACTATTTTTTATTTACAGAAGCAGATTTGCGTCGACCGGAGATGAAAGTTGTTGTTCCGCACTTCAGAGTCGATCCGAAGATTTCTGTTTCGCATCTTCTTTTTCAGTGTGTTTGGGACTCGAGCTGCAGCAACAAGTTGATTCACTGACTAGAAAATGATTCTGCAACAGTTTCCTTTAATCGTCGTTTGTCATTTTATTTAAGCAGAAATACCAAACATCGTCTGCTTCCAGCTTCCAGAACAATACAACTTTCTGTTTTTCGTTGTCATATGTGAACAGACTGAAAATTACTTGCGACATTAACCGATAATGAAAATAACCATTAGCTAGGACGAATATATGACGTGAGAATGAGCCAACGCGACACCAGTATAATCTGCTGCTCTCAATACTTTTATTCTTTGTTTTATGGTTTGCAAGATCACTGAATAATCAGCTTGTATCCATAAACAAAAGAAATCGTGATATATTTCTACGAGACCCTTGACAACTAGTTCATTCAACAACAAAGAAAACAATATTTTCTGGTTCCAATTTCTAAAACTTCACAATTTCATGTTTTTCTTTATGATAAATGGCAACAATTCAATAGACGTCATAAAAATGATTTGCAGATGACCGATAATGAAACCGTTTCAGCCGTAGTTTAGACGAAACTGTAATGCGATAAGCCACAACACTGGCAGAATCTGCCGCTGTTTGACCCAAATACTTTTTCTTCCTATTCTACGTTGATTTCGTGTTTGCAAGATCACAATTTCAGGTCGTATCCACGCAAACAAGACATCTTGATATATTTTTACTAGTCCTGTTCACACTCGTTGATTTATTGAGATATTTTTCAAGCAGAAATACCAAACATCATCTGGTTCAAGCTTCTAAAACGTGGCAATTCACTGTTTTTCATCATGGCCTCGATTAATCGTGCACATAATTGGCAGATTAATCAATAACGAAACTAATCGTTATGTTGCGGTCATACTTGGGACCAAAAAGGTCATGTGAAAATGACACCCGTAGGATCTGCTGCTCTTTCCCCTCAAATACTTTTATTCCTCTTCCTATTTTAAGTTGATCATTTCATGGTTTATGTAAAGAAACCGTTTCATCAGGTCATATCCATAATCACAAATGTATTTTTACACAGGAAAACTTAACTGTTTGCAGATACTTAGGATGCAATAAGCTGCAGCATCACATGTGAAATTTAGCCTTTTGAATGATATTCTTTATTTTTCTTTAAATCTGTGTTTGCTCTTCCCTGTTTGATAGACCTAGTCCCTCCATTTAGTCTTCACCTCGGCCCGTCTTCAATGAAAAGATCCCCTCTGCTTGCCCCTCAATGAAAGCACTTTATGTTTGTAGGTTTTTACGCTTTGTCCTGTTTTTCCTCTCCTTTTTTTGCTCTTGAGAACAGACTGAAAAACCTCCAAACGTTAGCAGCGTTACCAAGAGCCAGTTTATTCTTATAAAAGGTATTTTTTTTAAATTAAGCCCCCTTTTTCAGCTATGTCTTTAATTGATTGAATTTATGCTCACTTTGAGACATCTCTCTGCGGTTGTTGATTGATAAACATATGTTAAATTCATGCAGGACAGGCTGAAGGAGGAAAGGAAAAGCAACAGCCGTTGTAGTTTTTCTCCACCCCCGCATGATGCCATTTGTTCAGGTTTCCCTGCCGCCCAAACAAAATCAAAACTCACCTGCGAGAACCTGCAATTCGCCACAGATTGCCCTCAATTTGCGCGTGTCAGATGAGTTATCACCCCTTTTCATAACTTGTATCTCGCCTCTCATTTCCGCCTCTTATTTCCCCATATATCTATTCATTTCTGCGTTTTGACTCATTGTGAGGTGTAATAACGTTTTCCCCATTCCTTTCTCTCACGCTTGCCGAAGGTGACACGACATCTATTAGAGAGAAAAACGGACACTCCCATGACATCAATTTAAAAAAAGCTGCTCACGGGTAAAGGCCAGGCTGCGTCTGAAGCAGCCGAACATGTTTCCAGCTGCAGATACATTTCCCGCGGAGTGCACCGAGAGGTTCTGACCTCTGAAAAACTCCCTCACCAGGCCTTTTTGCACCCGTGTAGCACCGGCTGGTTGCGGGTGATTTGTTGTTGTTGTGTTCAGACCCCGGCGGCGCTGCAGAAACCTCTGTCATCCACTCATGGCTCTTTGCAACGGTGCACCTGTGCTGTTGTTGAACACTGTATTATTTTCTATAAGCAACATTCATAATTCACATGCTGCGGCATCAAATATTGAGCAGAGAGATGGAGCTGAGAGGTCAGGAAGCCTGCTTCTTGTGTGAGGCCCTTTCACAACCTCTTTTCTTCACAACAGGGTCTTGTTGCTTTCCCGCTGTGTTGTAAGCAAAACACTGCCTTTACTCGCCTCTTTTAGCTGTAATATTAAAATTTTTGTTGACAGTTTTTGAGATTGCAAAACTGCTGTTAAACCGATTTTAATCGAGCAAAATTTCAGCTATTTGTCAGAGGAATATCGGATGTTTAAAAAGCAGAAACGCTCCACATTTCCTTTGACACTCAGAGGCAACACTGGCTCCATATTCTGTCACTGTACGTTGGTGTTTTGTAATGTAAATGCAGTTACTGTATCGTGAAGAGCTTGAGTGAAAGAAGTGAGATTCCTCTTCTCTTCCAGGCAACAGAAAGATGCTTTGTAAAGCCTTGCATCAATCAAACAAAGCCTTTTCTTTCTATTTTCTTTGGTTCTTCACCTTGGCTTTCTTTATCTTCTTTTTTATTTCCAGGCAGTTTCTTTACTTTCCTTGCTGAGCGTTGCTTTGTGCAATCTGCGACATCTTGCACTTGTTAAGGTTACCGCAATCTCAGCCACATCATGATTTTCCGAAGAGTCCTTTTGAGATCATGTTGAAATGTTCCTTTATTTTTGAAAAAAAAGAACAGATTCTGCTTGTTTTTTTTACTTTTTCTTTTATGCACAGCCAAGGCCACGCATAGGCCATAACTTCTTTTCTTTGAGCAGTAAAAGCTTCTTAATGTCAAGCTAATGGCACCAGCTACTACTTATGATGAACAAACTCTATGTACATATATATAAATTTATATATGAATATATATAAATGGGTCTTTGCACAAGTTATCTCCATGTCCGCTCCATGTGATTTTAACAGGAAAAACAAAATGTCGAAGGAAGATTCAGAAAAAAAGACTTTATATATGCTTTACAATTCTTTGTCTCATTAACATTTTGCACTTATTTAAAGAGGCTTACTTCTGTTTCTGGGCTGACAGAGCTGTTTTCACGCTCGGCCAAGATATTGTACAATATGTATATGTATTTTTATTCATATGCATATAAATATATGTCTATGTAATTTGCCTCCTGTCTTCTGTTCTCTTCATTTCCATGAAAACTCAAATCTTTTTAGACTTAATCAAGAAAAAAAAGAAGTTATTTCAACATTCATAACGGCACAAAAATGTGTGCAACATGAGTCCAAAAGATACTTTCAGGGGACTATTCATGAAATTATGACTTTGTCTTTGTGATCAGTCAACAAAATCAACAAACATGAGTGACGTCTGCATCTCTTTCCATTCACACTGAAGGTTTTTGTGACTGCCTTTATTAAAAACCTTGGCTTCTTTGTCAAAGCAGTGGACATTTCACCTTTTCAAGTCTTTCTCAACTATCGAGGCAATCTCTTTAAATGCCTTGCACTTTTCATTCTGTTTTGGTTTCAACACAAAAGGCTGAATTGATGTGCCCTTGGACCATTAATTGGATGAAAATATGAGAATATACTTGACAAAAACGTGGAGTGACTCAGACTATTCTGCCTTTTTGTAAGAAGAAATACATCTGATATTTTCATGGTAAAATAAGTGATTTAGTAGAATGAAAAACTATTCAAAGAACTTAAGCTTAAACCTTAGTTATTAAACTTTAATTAAACAATTAAAGTTTAACTGCCTTCATGTAAAGTGAGTCTGCTCTGGACACCATCTGCACGGCCATGAGAAGCCATTGTTACTTCTGACAAAATTGCTTTGAATTTAAACATCTGAGCAATATTGGAACATTGCAGATGCAATTGATCGCCAATTTTGACCAAATAGTTAAAAAAATTGAAAGTCAGGTACTACTTTGGGGCTTTGTATTCACTTTAGAGGAACTTCTGAGTCAAAAAAGACAGCACAGTCATCATTTTGTTCTTTATTTTAGAGTTGTGACTGTGATGTTTCAACTGATTATACTGTATAAGAAGAAGAGCATAGGGAGAATGCAAAGCCATCTCTATAACAACGCTTTAAGCATCAGTAAAGGTGCAATACATAGGAATTGGCCAGCTGTTGAAGTCGTATTTTTAAAAAAACTGGTGGTAAGCAAATCACCAGTATCAGCTAAACGCTGCTAATGGTATCTGCCATCAGCAAGTTAGCTCAGTTAGCCTTGCATTTAGTGGTCCAGACTGTGAGCTTGGGGTGCCAAAAGAGTTGGTATTCACACCGCTAGGACGGGACCTTTGGACCTGGATGGGCTGGGGCTAACGAGTTAGCATGCTTACTTAAGTAGATATGTCTGCAACAATACAAAGATGTCATAATGTAATAACTGTTTTTTCTTCACCTCCTTCACTTTTTAATTCAAACTGTGCCTTTAAAAACATACCACCTCTAGTCCAAACTATTTCCTGAAAGCTCCTGGATCACCAGAAAGTACTGCCTCAGCTGTGGTGGAAAGCAACAAAGCAAATTTACTCAAGTACTTACTTTCTCTTACTTTTTCTGCTATTTAACACTTCTGTTCCACTATATTACTAGAAGTAGATATTGTACATTTTACTCTACTAAATTCATAAAACTCAATAATGTATCAATAATTGGGCTTTTTTCCAATATTACTATATACAATATATTATTTTGGAAAAAGACCGTTTTGTATTATGTTTTCTTTTCCTTTTTGCATTTTAAGTATATTCTATTACCTCCACCAAGGAGGTCATATTTTCATCCATGTCTGTTTGTTACCATCAACACAGGACAGAGAGTTGATTTATTCATTTAATCTACAATGGAAACTTAAAAGTAGATAAAAAAGAGTGGCTTTCGTGCCCAGTGGACGACGGAATAGGAGCGTGAAAGTGTGGTTTAAAGGAAACTAATCTGATGTCATCAGTGTTTGGTCATTAAACTGTGCAATCAACATTTACTTCATAATGAAAAGTTGAGGCAGAGTCACATGTTTCAGTCCAGGCCACACGTTACCTGGACTGAAACCAGTGTCGAACCGCGCCTGTCAGAACTGGGCCTTCTATACCACTCCCCGCCCAAAAAAAAAAAAAAAAATCAATAACGAAAAATATGTGCCGTCCCTTTGCTTTAGGCAAAATATAATTTTACTGCTTCATCTTCAAAATTGCGTTGTTCTAGTTATGCACACACTATTGAACGTCAGGTGTGTGGAAACAAAATGCAACCAGTTCAACGAGATGCAACACTGTAGCAAAACCAGCAATAAAAAATCAGTTCCACTCACCAATGACGTTCAATCAACAAGCACTCCCAGCAGTAGAGCCTCTTGTGTCGAACTGAGCCTGCAAGTCAAGTGTATCGTTCCCAGTTGCTAGCCTGAAAATGGCGCACATAGGTTGACTGAGCTTGCGGTGTTCGGCCGTTGGGCGGCCTTTTTTAACAATGTCCATCTTTTCATTAAACGGTCATCTTGAAAAGGGCACTGACAATAAATCTGAGACAATATCATCTCCACCTGCTGTATCAATATCATCTCCACCTGCTGTATCAATATCATCTCCACCAGTTGCCATTTTCAACGTCGGCTATCAATCAAACACAACTCGCTAGTTAAGCTAGGTCTCACAAGGCAAGCAGGCCTTCTGACCATCCAATCAAAGGACGTGAAAATGCCGACGTCACTGGACGCCTGCTAGATGGCCTCGGTGTTGCCAACTCGAAATCTGATTGGTTAAAGCAACAGTTTCATTGCCACTTACTTTAAGCTACAGATGCCAGCACTATCAATTCTGAAGGCGTCAAGGCAGATTTCTTTGACCCTGGCAACACATGATGGCTGAAATATGATTGGATAAAAGCTCTAACATAAACATACACTAGTGGAAGCAGCTCAACCAAGAGAAAACTATGAAATGACGAGAAATGATGGAAAAAAAAAAAAAATATTAAAACGTAAGTCAGTGATTGTGATAGTGTTTAGGCCCTGACAGCCCACCACTGGACACAGAATATGTCATTAGGTAAACACATTTTGTGCATTTTGGAAATGATTATATCAATATTTTTCCATATATTTCAGATTTTGGAATTTTTAAAACTATTAAGTTACTTTACATGAAGTCAGCAGATATGTAGTAGCATACCTAAATCTGTCTGTGGAAAATATTATTCTTCAGCAGGTATTTAAGTTATAACAACAACAACTTGTGCTAAGCAGTTCTGTGTTTATGTGTGCATTATTTATTCAGTTTGAGAAATCCCACAATCTTTTGCGGAAATACGGGAAACATAAGCAAATGTTTTCGTCTTTGTTTAGTTTTGCATTGGATCAGTTCTGACTCAAATAATCCGAACATTTCTAATAATTTCAGAGCATTGAAAAGTCCAAAAGTCAAAATATATTGAGAAAAGATTGGTGTACTAATTTCCATAATCCACAACATGTTTTTAACTAGCAAAATATTCTGCTTGTTGGCGTTTAGCCTTTTAAAAATAACATTTTCTCTATGGCAAATAAATCGCTTGCTCTCGCATTTCTGCACACATCTGACGGCGTGGTTTAGCAGTAATCTAGCATGAGAAATTACATTTATATAACTGCAATAGCAAACAATAATAGTCATTACACTATAATGTCAAATACTGTGTGTGTAGTGGAAATTCTCCTTTGTGAGGTAGAGAGTTGCTAAGTCTCAGAAGAATTTCAGACTTCAGCGTATGAATCAGATCTATTTAATGACACGCAGCGTGGAGAGAAGTCCAAAGCGTTCTCTGCCAAACTTAGAAAATGTCAACACTTAAGTACAGAATAGAGAGGAAGTTACCTTCAGTTACACCAGTCATAAAACATTCTCTTTACATAACAATGATGCTTTGATGTTGGGTGTATCCTGTCCTTCTCAGGACAGTGCCTCTTTGATGCAACAGATGGGACAGTAAAATGTCTTATCTACATTTCTGTATCTTCTCATGTGGAGGATGGGCCCCCACCTGTGGCTCAAGCAAACATGACATTCTTCCTTCCTCCTCCTGTCTTTAAAGCACATTGACTGCAAGGAAGACTATGTAATTTATTACATGTGTCTACGACACTGTAAGAACAGCTGATTTCATCTGAAGTAATGCTTCATCACTGCTCCGCCCTGTGGATAGATAAACCATTGCAATTTGTTTCCACACATGGCGTTTAGGCTTAAGTTTTAAGAGGCTTTATCCGAAATCAACTTTGTGACTTAACATGTGACCTCATGTACTGTACTTCCTAGCTTTGTCCAAATTAAACCTGAACAGAGGTTTTATCAGCCAGGGCAGGCAAACACAGCCGTAACATGTTGTGATATTGATACTATACTATAATTGTAGCAAAGATTCAACTTTATCAGTTAGATTTTAGACTTTATTTTTCTTACTGTGGCCATTCCAGAAGCAGGTGATGCTAAAAACAACAATATTAAATTGACCTCGTATATACCTCCGGGCCTGCTTGGAGCAAGAACACTGATTCAGAACTTGCTGTGAATCAAAGTAATGAGATGCAGAAAGAAAAAAAAAAAAAATGAAAAAAAAAAAAAACATGGCAGGTCTTTTGGGGCCCTGTGAACTAAGATCAGACACAGAGTGAGCGAGTGTCAGTCAGAGAGAATTTTCGTTTGTGTGATGGTAACATCGGCCGTGCACATACAGTATGGTGGCGTGTGCACGTACCTGTATATGCTTTCAGACAGAGAGACGAATGTGATGCAATGTTTGAGAAACCTTTTTCCAGACTTCTTCAAACAAGTCAGTGTAGGTTTTCTCCCTCTAATGCACCATTCAAGGGTATTTGATTTGCAGCCCCCCCAACACTTGCTATGACTGACTCCAGCTCTGATGACACTCAATGAAACGTCTGCGCTGTGTTTTGAGGCCTGGGCTAGAGAGAGGACTCAGATGCAGAGCAAAGTAGAAATTCACAGGCTTTTATTCTGAAGATTCAGTCGATTCAGGATAGAGTGACAAACCAACAGGCTGGGAAAATATAAACCTGCCAATCTTCTAACTAGATAAAGAAACAAAACTCAGAAAATAAAACCACACCAACGGTGGGAACGCCACAAAAACGGAGAAAACAAAATCATTCACTATGAGGAAAATAAAAGGCTGCAATTAACTACATTATAAGACTTGGCTAAAAAAGGTACAACAGAAAATCACTCAAACGAGGAAGGCACAAGGCTATGAAACAAAACTACACTAACAGACTGTTGTGAAAATATTAACAAATGAAAATCACTCCACAGAGGAAACAAAAGGGCTATGAACATAAACAGCGTGTCTGTGCTGCACTGAAAAATGAACAAACAAAAAAATCACTCTTCACGAGGCAATGAATAAACAGAGAAAATCAACAATGAATTCAATACTTAGACACGGACTTGGAGCTATGACGAAGGGCTGGGGTGCACAACGGAACGAGACACTTTGACACAAGACAAAGGGAGACGTGGACTATAAGACACATGAGGGTGATGGGAAAAAGGTGGAAACAATCATGGATCAGGGGTGACGTCAGACCGGTGACACATGAGGAAGGGCAAGTGAAAATAAAACAGGAAGTTCACGAGACAAAAACCCAAGACATGAAAAAATCTCACCACTGTGTGACAGTACCCCAGAGCCTCACCATTAGCCTGCTTTACCTCTTTTTCTATCTGCCAAGGCGACCTTAACCGCCAACAGCTCCCGGTTGCCCACGTCATAATTCCTCTCTGCCCTGAACAGCCGCCGTGACAGAAGGCCGCATGGGTGCATTTTGCCATCCTGTTCAGATCGTTGGGAGAGAACTAAACCGACCCCTTCATTAGAGGCGTCAAACTCGACCACAAATTGGCGCCGTGGGTCTGGCATGGTGAGGATGGGGGCCGAAGTGAAGTGTCGCTTGAGGGTCTGGAAGGCTGTCTCTGCTGCAGGTGACCAATGGAACTGCACCTGGGAGGATGTAAGAGCATGGAGAGGAGCAGCTATTGCCCGAGGAACTGCTGCACCTTCTTGCGGTTATCAGGTGTGGGTCAATCAGCCACAGCGCTAACTTTAGCTGGATCCATCTGTACCTTTCCAGGGGCTACGATGAAGCCCAGGAAGGAGACAGTGTCGGCATTGGAGAGCACTTTTCTCGGCTTTAACATAGAGCTGGTGCTCTAACAGTCTTTTCAGAACCTTGGTTACATGAACTTGGTGTGTGTTGAGGTTAGGAGAATTAAATAAGAATGTCATCTAAATAGACAAACAAAGTGATCAAGAAAGTCTCTTAAAACATTGTTAATCATGGCCTGAAAAACAGCAGGAGCGTTAGTGCCACTACGAATGAGGTATTCGTAGTGGCCGCTTGAGGTATTGAACCTGGTCTTCCACTCGTAGTACAGTTCTCCCCCCACCCCCTGATCTTCCCAGATCTCCACTTTACATGGGGGTTGTGGCGAAACAGCCATGTCTGTCCCAAAATCAGAGCATGAGCAGGTGACTTGAATAAATAAAAACTGATGTGCTCTCTATGATCATCAATACATAATTGAACAGGTTCAGTGACATGAGTGATGGAAAACATCCATCCATCCATTTAGTGCCTTAGCCTCGATGGGCTTATCTAAAAGATCAGTCTTAAGACCCAGGTGCTCTGCTAAAACCCAGTTCATCATGTTCGCGTCCACCCCTGAGTCTATGAGCGCATTCAGTTGTGTGGTGGTGTGGTGGGTTACCTTGACGGCTGCGAGAGTGCGTGAAGCTGCGTATGGAGTAGAGGGTGACACGGGAGTGGATTTTCACTCCTGCCCCGTCCCACTCCCACAGAAAAAATCTTGTCCCGTCCCAATCCCGGGCCAGAGTAAAAAAAAAAAATCCTGTCTCCCACTCCCATCCCGCTCCCATTCAGAATGACTCCCACTCCTGTACAGCTCCCATTTTTATCTTCTTCTACTCTTCAGGTAATACATTAAATTTGATTTGATCTTCTCCTCATTCTTTTTAGATTAATTTGTGTTCAAAGATATGGCAACAGGAACAGTTCATCTGTCGCAGGGACGTGCACATAGTTATAGAGGGGCAGGGGCTCAAAGTCAGAATAGGGCAGTATGTGCGTTTGTTTTCAGGCCTTAATAACACAATATGTAGATTAATTAATGTAAAATTAATTAACAAAGTACTTATAGAAAGCTAACTTCTTAGCTGTGTATCTTGTGTAGCTGTAAGTGATATGCAATTGCCATTTCTCTTGTGTCAACAAAATATTGTCAACATGAGTTTATTCACATTATCATAGGCTTTTATTCTGAAGATTCAGTCACTTCAGGATAGAGCGACAAACCAACAGGCTGGGAAAATATAAACTTGGCAATCTTCTAACTAGATAAAGAAACAAAACTCAAAAAATAAAACCACACCAATGGTGGGAACTCCACAAAAACAGAGAAAACAAAATCACTCAATATGAGGAAAATAAAGGGCTGCAATAAACTACACTATAAGGCTTGGCTAAAAAAGGTACAACAGAAAATCACTCAAACGAGGAAGACACAAAGCTATGAAACAAAACTACACTAACAGACTAAGCTGTGAAAATATTAACAAATGAAAAAACATAACATAACATAAACTGCGAGTCTGCGCTGTGCTGAAAAATTAACAAACAAGACACGACAAAACCTCACCGCTGTGTGACATTTACCTCCTGAAACGTCATTTACAATTTTTTACATACTTAAACTTATTAAGGGAATGATTCACCATTTGGAAATATGACATCTCTTTTGTAGCCTACATTAAGAGAAATAATCAATTTTGGTTTTAGGTGTAGTTTCATACTGGAACTCTTTATTGATGAATAACAGCTCTTCTAAATGGGACAAATGGTTTTAGTGAACACAGTCCCCTTGCAGCTCATGCCAAACCATGACAGGGCTGCTAACACAAACATTGTCATATCCTAAAGAATGAATAATAGTCAGTGAATATGTTCTTCAAATTAATAAATTAAGCAATGATTTAAAGCAAATGATAAAGTTCAACTTAAACTAAGAATATTGTGGTTCAGGGCTGCTCCGACCTTTACACTTGCTGCCAATAGACCCTTTTTAAAAAAAATAAAACATTACTTACCTACTTTGACTATTCATAGCAGAAGCAGTTCCAGGGCTTTGGTGTTGTTCATGACATGACCTACTGAATGGAGCCATTGTTACTGTTATTGGACACACCTGTACTTTTCCTGCTTTGACAAGTCAAAATGTGAAAGGGTTCTCTCACTGATGAACGCAGCTTGAACCAAAAATTAGCTGATAAACATGATTATTTGACTTTTCAGAACAAATTAACAGACAGAAAATATATTTGCAAGGCAAAATAGCGACCTTGTTTTCTTTAAATAAATCGACTGCTTGCAACATTAGCTTTGAAGCTATGGTTGTGCTGTTTGATACAGTGCCACAGACATAATATGTTTTCTGGCTTCACTATTACTGTACAGAAGCCAAAGCCAGAGTCTGAACTGGGATTGGCAACATTTTTTTCCATATTGACTCAAAAAATGTAAGCGGAAGGCCACAAATTGGGCAACTGAATCAAAACGAATGAAGAAAATAATAGGCTAATATTTATTATTCATTAACAAACTTATGGGCAGTATTTTGCCCATATATGGTCTGTACACACTAAGAAATACAACAAGACCAGCACACAACTCGACACAGTAAGACACATTGTGTGATTTATGGTAGAGTTTGGATAGAGTCAGGCTAGCTTTTTCCTGCTTCTGTTCTCTATGCTGTGGTAAGCAAAACTCACCCCTGAGGAGTTTTTGACCATTAGTAGCGCTATAGAGTATTGTTTTGATAAATGGGACCCTGTCTTGTTATGGTGGTGTGATTCACATCCTGCCTTTGATTTGATGTTAAATTCCATTGAGTGCTGGTAACTCACCAACACACGTAATGATGCTCCCACAAAGGCAACGAGAAAGAAAACTGCAAGAAAGCAAACATAATCGTAAACAGAGTATTTAAAACAGAAGTGGGCTTCAGAAAAGGAAGAAAGGAAGGAAATGCATTCGACACACTGTTTGACTTCATGGATAAGTGATGCTATACTTTCATAATTAATGTGAATTCTACATTTGGTGTCTTTAATGACCCCTGTGATCACCTTTACTGATCCATCCCCCTTCATTTTGAGGGGGGATGGATCAGGGATGGGGACAAATCTATCATGTGCACACACATCTTGGCATTAAAATGCAATTTACATCACAATAAAAACTGCACAGCAAACCTTTGTAAACATTTTGTTGAACTGCAGGAAGAAAACCAATCGTAAGAGTGTACTTGCTAAATTTCCCATGGCCATTAGGAAAGCCAGGTTCAGCATGCTGCTTTAGCTATTAATTCACCAGGATGAAAATTTCTGGAGGGAATATTTAATGAAGTTTGAGTGACTGAGAGAACTTACATCATCACTCTCATAATCGCAAATGCATATTACATTTTTTGGCAAGGAGAGAAGATGAATACAAAACTGTGAAAAAAAATAAAAATAAACTTCACATTTAATTCCATTCATATCTGTACACTTATTAAAACTGTTAAATTGCAATTTTGTGGGAATTACAAGCTGCTCGTTTCCCAAATGAGCACTTATTTCACTAATTGGGGGTGTAGAAGAACTCTGCATTTGGTCCTGTCACTTAATGAGCAAATATTTATGATGAACATATTTTTGTATTAATTAAGTTACACTGTGAGTAGATTGCTTGATTAGATAACCTTCTAACTGGTAGATTTTTTTTCAAATGTACAATTACCCAGTTGTGGCACTGTTATTAATCTACTCCTAATTGTAACAGTGTCACTTTCTAAATTAAAGTGTTTGTGAATGAATGTTCTGCAATAGCAGTGCATGCAGAGCATGCAGATGCAGATGCAAGCTCCTTCAAACTTTGCTACATTTTTGTCAACTGATTGTACTACCAACCACGTTAATACATTCATCAGCATTGGAGAAAGTAGATGTTTTGGATTAAGAATAATTAAATAAAATGCTTGTTTGTTTTTCTTTTTTAGTGGAAATAGTGACAAAAATAAGTAACCTAAATTTTCATACTGGGCCCTCATAGTCCTCTCTAAAACTCTACCTCCGATGGCTTTTGTCTGTGACATGAGGAAATTCTAAATTCTTGTCGTAGAGCTGAACCAAATATATAGTTGGAAAGGTCTCGATCTGGGGAATAACATATGTCAGTATCACGGCTCTTTGTGTCTCCTGCTTTAAAAAAAACTGACCTTTGTACCTTGACCTGGGTGCATGTTTAACAAAAAAGGGCTACAGATATGGGACCCACTGTTATAAAGAGCTCTTAACCTTAGCTATCAAGTGGGGACAGTCAACAACTGGGGCCGCTGTCAAATCACCCACCTAACAACTACTTATTTCAACTCTCATTACACAAATGTGTTTAGCATCCCCTTAAACTCCCCACCTGATTCAGTTTCAGTTTATACAAGTTCCAATTCTAGGAAAAACAGTAATACCCATGAAAACTACAATTCCCTATGTGGCTTGTTATAACTCAGGCCTGGAAGTTTAATTTTATTGGTGTATGGTTCTAATTTGGGTCACAGAAAGATATATAACAATACACAATATATCATATCTGGTACAACCAAAATAGTAAGTATAGTGCATGTAGATGATCTGTATTAAGAAAAGGTAAAGATCTTGGTTTATTTATGATGTTTTAACTAACATCTTGGTGTAGCATGACAAATGTTCATTTTGCAATGCAACCCTGTGTTGTATAATTACAAATAAATCACCCTTAAGCTTTATGAAACTCCCTTTTACTTCTAGGTGTCAAACCAGACCATATTCTGCGTTTTGAGCACTTTCTGCTTGCTCCCATTCCTGTGAGAGAGTGACCCAAGGCTCCTGAACGTGAGATTCCAAACGTTTCCATGTGATTAGTCCCCAATAGACCTCATAAAACTGAATCAGGGCATCTGAGAAAGACAGCTAGCAGGATATAGCTTGTTATTTTTGACTCACACAGAGAACCAGAAGAGCTTTTGAGGACCTCAATCGACCTCAGAAACAAAGCTTTTAAAAATTTGAGAGACCCTGGTCGACCGTATTGAATTTTCCTCAGTCTGGGATGCTTTCAGTTTCCCCTCCACACGCACAGGAGCAGCAGAGAAATGTCGATGGTCACATGGAGCATGTCTTGTATTTTTTGCTGTGCACACCACCGAACCCTTGTTTTTTTGTCATAACCCAGATAATGAAAAATGGCCACAAACAGCTGCAGCTGAATGAGGATAAGAATTCAGAATGGTCCTGAACTGAAAGTATGTGTGAGAAAATAAATATCTACTTAATGTAGCAGGATGAGCGTTTTGTCTTGTTTTCCCCCTCGCTCTTTTTGTTTACATTTGGTTACTATGGTTTCCGTTCCTCATTTCCGCTACGCACTGAGGTGAGCCGGTACAAAAGCGGTAGTCC
>OMLP01041359.1:0-24270 GCA_900302685.1 Spondyliosoma cantharus | reverse complement strand
ACGTATTTGTACCCTTACTGTTGCTGTGGTGGTGTCACAGAGAAGCCTGTTGGGAGGAGACATCATCTCCCTCTCTCAGCCTGAGTCATGTCTGAGAGACCAGGAGGGGACAGAGGAGCCTTTGTAGCCCTCTCAGTTCCCACATCTGAAAAACTTGTCTCATCTGGGGCAAAAATCATTTTCTCCTCGCTTGAGAACATGCAGTATTAGCTGAATGATTCATAATAATAAGTAAAGGCTTTATAAACATGAAAGACAGAAGGGGGGGAGTTCTCTGTCAGCTGTCATGCAATCTGGAAATGAGAAAACATTCAGAATATGCAGATTTTCCACATGCGGGGACTCCCATCAAGTATCTGAAAGACCGCTGAGACGCTTTGTGATCGACCATTATGGATTGGATTTTCCTGCTCTCTCAGCGATTTTAACCTCTTCTTCGTCATAGCGTCACATACCAGTCACGCCCATGGACAGAGAGAATACTTAATGGTGGTTATGATATTCGACAGAGCAGCTGGGGTGACAAACAAGAGCAAATTAGGTTGGTAACAGTGCGGAACTGAACTAATCTCTTAAACCGCTGAGGACCGAGGATGTATCGGATCATAACAAAGAAATGCTTTATCTGTGATGCCACGGGAACATTGGACATCCTGAATTTGTCTCAATTTAGCCAATCTCCTGCCTGCGTAATGTGTACAGCAGCCGGAATCTAAGTGTTGTCTCAGTCTTCACTAGAGATCTAGAGATGACCAGCAGTCTGATTACAAACTGCAAGCATCCCAATTTTCCAACACTGGATTTTCTACACAGGGCTCTTAATCACACCTATCAAACCTCAGCTCTTTAACTTTGTTATAATGATGTCACAGGCTGACCTCTGACCTTTGCTTTTAATTAACAGTAACTCTTTTACAGTGTTGAGAAAGTACTGGATCTTTACTTGCGTGTTTCCATTTGATACTTCTTCTACTCTACTTCATTTGAGATTGACACAACTATATTTATATGTGTAGTTATTCTTAGTTACACATAAGAAACATGCAATTGTAATCGCCTCGCTGTTAAATGTTACGCTTCCGACCTCTTTGGAAATAAATAGATAATAAAAAAAAGCTTAGATTAAAGAACATGTCCAAGAAACGATTGTTTTCACTTGAGTTGTTTAGTCAAACGCTATTTTGCTGTGAAGCTCCAGAGATGTTACATAATTACAATACTTCACCCCACCCTCCAGCGGACAGGGGTGAGTAGATAATGACTACATTTGAAAATCTGATCACTGCCATTACTGCTCTTTTAATTCAAAGCGAAAGTTCCCAGAGGTGTAACGTCTCTGAGCAAACCCGATAGGCTTAAAAAAATGACAGCCTAACATCGGTTCTTACATAATTATGCCTTTTATTGTATTGCTTTAACACATTTAACTGCCTCTGATAAAGGTGTGGATGAACAGGGCAGCCCGTATGTCGCTTCTCTTCTTCTTCTTTAAATCAAAAATTCATCACTGCTCACTGCTCTGTTTCCTGATACATGTTTCAACATTCACAACTGAAACAGAGGACGTAGAAGCCTCGGTGACTCACTTGGCCTCAGTTCAAGGTAAACACTTATCTGTGATCATTTTGATCCTTGCTTGGGCTTGAGAGAGATCATTTTGCGTTTGGACAGAAATCTTAAGAAAATAAATAAATAAGAAACAAAGTTCACGTTGTGATAAGTCAGTCTCTTGTATGTGTGATCTGACAGGCACATGCTGAAAGCTCATGAAGTCAAGATTGGTATTGTGGATAATTTGTTCTGCGTGGATAAACAGTTTAAGGAAATGAAGCTGTCAGAGTGTGGGTGATGTTTGGAGACCTATTTGTGTGCATGGATTGGAGCCTCAGTTTCCCAGGGTCCATGAATCAAACGTACAGTGATGTAAGGTTCTGATCATGACTGAGAGGAACTGAATTAGGTTGCTCCGTCACACTGTAAGTAGACCGTTAATCTCTTTATATCTAAGGATAGACGATTCTCACTGAAGAATAATAGTGCATGGATATTTAGCGTGGGATCAAGAGCTCTCCTTTAAAAATAAATGTTGAAACAATAAAAGTTAAGAGTGACTGATTTAATTCCTCAGACACAGAGCGAAAGAAAAAAAGCTGGAGAAAGGAACAACAGCACGAGCCAGAGTACAGTGTCCAAGTGGCGTATTGCCTTTCTTTTCTGGAATATTCTAATGTATAAAAATCACAGCCAATATATTACAGCAAATCTGTGCTCTCTGTATTCAAGCCACAACACTCCCACCACAGCTTTCAGCCCAGTACCTTAATAAACAAACTTGGAGCTTTCTTTCCTTTCATGTCACCGATTCACCAAGTCGAGCAAAGCCAGTGGATGACTCGCAGGTGGTGAGACAATGAGTCAAGTCATTATCCAAATTTCGCCTTACTGAGCCAGCCATTGTGCTCATCTTAACCTGATGACGCTGCTTCAGTGTACTCCATCAGGCATTTCTAGGTATGACACAAGAAGCTGTGCTCATCAGTGCGAGTGTCTGAGGTATTGGGGGAGGAAAAAGGGGTGCTCTTGTGATTCTCTGTGCTTCCGGCCAAGGCTGCAACACTAAAATCATACAGAAGTACGATTCACATTATCATTGGTAAAGGAAAATAAAGGGACTATGACATCATGGTGTCACTATTATTACCTTCAGTAAGACCACAGCCCAGTCACCATGATATGATGTTAGCAGTTGACGCAAACCACAGATATATCCGAGGATGACATTTGTACCAAACTTAGGTCACGTTCAGATTATACGCTAATTAGCTTTGACATCCAGAGGTGTAGGGGAAGGTGGTGGCAGCGCTGCAAGCCACAAGGCTGCATGACGGATGACCTCACTTTGAGTCTGTGGGGACAATTCCAGCCGTGTTTGAGGCAACCAAAGCCTATTTTTTGCTGGAGGTGGGATCATCGCCAGTCGTTTTTGTGGTGAACAAAGCTGGATATTTCAGGTGAAATCTGACCACCATCTGCAGCCATATTGTGGGGAGCATAACCTTTCTTTTCCTCATGGGAAGTAGGTCCATCTCTGGCTGTTTTTTGCGATGACCAAAACTGGCTTCTTTCTGCATCTTTTTTCATGGAAACGTATTTAGCAAACATTTATGCTGGTGGGTTGAAGAGCAGCAAGGTGGAACTAACAGATCTTATGGAGGCCCCAAATAGAAAAGCTTATTTATTGAGTAGGCTCGTGTCCTTAAGTGTTTGCAGGAGACTCATATTGGATATAATTCTATTCATTTATTTAATCATTAAAAACTTATTTACAATGATAGCCTGGCAAAAGGCAAAGCCTCTTGAGGGATGGGAAGTTGGGGAAATAACCGATCCTAACTCTTAATCTGAAATATATATATATAGGATCTTTTGCACATTCCTGTTTGTTTTTCCATCAAATATCTTTCATCAGCAGGACCAGTGCAGACGATACATTGAGGCCTCTGATATACCCCGAAAGTCAACTGATCCCTCATTGGCCAACACTGTACATGAACATGCTGGTTGCATTAACTTTAGTGTAAACACACGATTGAGTATGATGATAGCACCATCCACTACATGTTATTCAAACCTTTCTCACCGCCAAAAGCAGAGCAGGACTATTGTAGAGTCACATCCGTTGGTACCAGGGGAGCACGACTGCGTCCCTGTTTTCACAGCTATTGTTACTCAACAGAGTGCAGTGCTACTTTCTTTTCATAGCGCTGAATCCTGTGGTAAGAGTGTGAAAGTGGTCTGCTTGTGGCCTTACAACTTCACAATTTTGTTGCATCACTGCTGTTTCAAAATGTCAAAATGTGAATAAAAACAAACTTGTCGACTAATGAGGAACATTTCTTTTGCGTTAAAGTTTTAATCCGTCTTATGTAGATGTTTGTGTTCTAAATCCCCGCAGACCCGCTGCATTGTGTGCTGTTCTCTCACAAGCGAGCGATCATTCACTATCGTTATTTCTCAATTCGAGGCTACACCCATGAGTGTGACGCGAAAAAGATGGGCATCTGACAGGGTTTTCAAACGGATGATTTCAAGTTAGTTGGCATGTTTACACTTGCTGGATGTGCATCACCGCAGCTCTGTGAGCAGCGCTGCTGTCATACTCAAGTGTTATTGTGCCAGGTCACGCCTTTGCGAGGTCTACAACTGTGGGTACTGCGGTCCAACACCACCTCCAATAGTGTACTGCCTCTGCGTTCGGAGGCCAATAAAACAGATGAAACACTGCAAGTCATTCAAAAGTTAGAGGGGAAGATTGAGAGAGACGTGCTCCTGCAGAGAGGATCATAGCTTAATAAAGTGAGTTATGGTTATGTGGGAGAGTCGTGATGAATCGAAGATGTTTGCAGAGGAGAGGAAGAAGCTAATTGCGCTGAACAGATGATGTTGGACTGCCTTCATTGCACTGTGTGAACATACTGGCAGAATCCCTTTAGTGATGGTGAGAGGATTTCTGTAGCGCACGCTTAAGACTCTGAAATGTGATGATTATTGAATTAGTCTTTTTTTCCACATGACACAGGCCTGGATTGCCTCTCAGCGTTACGCGGCATTAGACCGAAAATGCATTGCAATTTAATAGTGATTAACAGAGAATACAGAATGTCCACATGACTAACTAATGAACTATCCAATAGAGGCAAAATGTTCTATGCTAATCAGATGCATTAAACTTCTTTTTGCAGAGAAAAGGGGAGAACGCCTGCAGAAACAATGGGTTGTTTAAGACTCCACTGGTGCCTGGCCATCTAATGTTTGGCAGGCTCACATTTCCTAAATGAGCCTTGTCTTTTCAAACCAGACCACTCCCTATTAATATCTGACAGAGCTTATATTATTTCATGCTACAAATAAGATGGTGCATGATCGACCTGATGAATTCAGGCATGACTTGAAAGCTTTTGTCACCTGCTTGTGTTGAAATAAAATTTTGAGCACCACATATCCATCCTTGAAGCTCTGTTGTGTTTTCTGCTGACAACACACCTGCACATGTGCACATTGCGTAAGGATCTCAACATGCTCATTACTGAAGTCTGATATTTCTGTTCTTCATCAGCTGTCTTCTCTCAGCTGCACGAGTCCAAGCTGTTGCTACAGTGATGGCAGCTCTGAGAGATGAAGTGGAGGAGTGCACGTCCTAGCTCATGTCTGGAAACCTGCCGGCCAAACTCAAGTGGAACATCTGAGCTGAAGTGGAAACAGTCCTGGGTCTTCCTGGAAGTGATAGAGAAACTTAAAAGTCTTGTAGTCAAAGACTCACACATGGACGCTGGGAGGTTGAATCCATACATGGCAAACACTAGTACAGTTTAAATAAGTTTTGTGAACCATGTGCATAAAAAGAGGACTCCTACGAGACCCCAGTTATACTGAGGAGTACTCAGATTAAAATACAAGTGATTTTTATCTTCATTACTCACACGATATTTTGTCACCACTGGAGAATTGTCTGTGTTTATTAAGCAGAAATACACAGTCTGCTTGATTGTCCAGAAAAATACTGTACAGATGTCAGCTGGAGATGGCGAGCAACACATCCTTTGATGGTGTCTGTTTGTGTGTCAGAGTACGTGGGAAACTTTGTAAGGATGACAAGGATGCTAATCCCGGCAATAATCACAAAGATAATTTAGATATACATTTAAATAAAATAATCAACATTAAAATAAAATTCACTCTGTGCAAGACACAGGCAAAAACTAGTTTTGAGGTTCAGAATACATTGCACAATTATACATTATTAATATATACATTATTAAGACGTGTCTTTCAAAGAGTTAACAGAAACTGTGACTGTGTTCGCAGACAGGCAGAGGACCTGTACAGACCAAATGGGACTTTTTTTTACAGTGAGTGACTACTAACCTGTCACTGATAGCATCTGAACACGTCAGATCTTGCTGTCAATTTAACCTTTCCAATCAAATGTTTTTTTTTCTCTATTCATGAGCTGTGACTCGAAACTTTATTGATTCTTCGTGGTTTTTGTGACTGTAATGACAATAATGCTTTACCACACCTTGACCTCTGCATAAATAAATAAATAATCTACTTTGGCTTTGTTGGAAAAAAAAGGAAATATGCCAAAGCGTGGTGTGAATGTTTTTCACCTGCATTTTTACAGCTGCTGATCATTTTCCTGATTAGTTGTGTCTTTTAAGACTTGTGGTCTTAAAAAAACACATACGGAACAGATAACCTCAACAGTCTTCTTTCATTAACGTACTCAGTAATATCTTTATATGTGTATGTATACATGCGTTTTATCAGATCACAAAGGTAAAAGAATAAAGACAACAAGTGAGAATAACTAACTAGAATGACTTATTCACTGACTGAGCAGGAAAAACACTTCAAAACAATCATTTTTACAATAACAGTGATGAAATATACATGGCACTTGCATACCTTAATACAGTACAACTGTTGTGACCTCCACCAAGGAGGTTGGTTGATTTGTCAGCAGGATTACAAAGAAAATACTGAATGGATATACACAAAGCTTGGCTTGAGCATGGGTCCTGGTCTAGAATAGACCCAGTTAACGTTTGGTGCAGGAAGTTTTTTTCCCCTACTTTCTATAACTTTGCAAGAGAGGGCATTTTTTCAACATTTTTGTACATTTCTCAATAATGCATGGATCTTGATTATTATCATTATTATCATTATTTTTTTTAAATCTGACATATTTAGGGCGGGTGATATCTGTGAGCGAGTTCAATGCAATGCTAATAAAAGTCCTAGCAGAATCCAGCGGATTTAAATATAGACTTGATTGTTATTGTCATCGTTTACACCTGGGTTTGACAAATGTCAAGTCAACCATTACTGATTTGTGCCTGACCTACATGTCTCTACAGCAGAAGCACCCTCTTCTTGGATGCTCCTATGGAAGTTTAAACAAAACATGCCCTCTGCTGTGGCCCAGTATGCCATCTAGGCCGCCCTACATAATAGAGAATTTGCAGCATTTAAGTTATACTTACGTGGGAACTATTTTAATCTTAAACAGGGTTGCGTCCTGACTTTTTTGACTCTAAGACAGCCTTACAGTCCGTCACTGCTGCAGCCTGACTATGCTGCTTAAAACATGTGGAGATAAATTGCCACATCAGGACCATAAACCTTCGATCGGCCATTGTCTCATTTGTGTTGGTACAAAGTCAGATTCTAAGCTGTCTTAGTTTTTACTCAGCATGATCATTAATTCAGATCCCAGTTCCTTCATATATATTTCTACCGCTGACGAATGCCCCGCTGGCACAGACCTTGGACTCTCCAGCTTTGTGGAACTGCCTTGTTACACAGAGACAGCTCCTGCCTCGGGCTAATGAGCGTGGAGTGAGATGTCCTCTGAACAAACTGCGAATGCCACCTTCAAAGGAGACGTGCAGTGCCCCAGTTTTCGTGGCCGCGGGGAGCTGTCTGTCGGGACTAAGTTTAAAATTTTCTCTTGTTACCATAAAATTTCTGGTAAAAGATTACATGTGGAAGGAGTTAGGGAGACCTTGAAGGCCTGTTTTTTTTTAGGATGAGCCAGTCACAGCTAAAGCGCAATGTTTATTAAAACTATCCAGAGTCTCTTATAAAGTCATCAGGCATGCCGACCCAGACTTGCCCTACATGAAGGATATTGGCGTCTTACAGCTGGCAACGCTATCCTTGTCGTTTGTTCCCTCAGAGGCCGAAAACAAAGGTTGCACATTCCTAATGAGGAAGTGAGGACAGAACAAAGGCTTTACAGTATGACTGTGATGTCAGGCAGCTTCAATCTATCATACTGTGGCCTTTGTAATCCTCTATATCTAAAGAGGAGTTTGGGTTGTTGCTGAAAGCACGAGCAGCCACAATAGAGAGCTGCCCTCCTAGGTATCAGAAAACTAAGAAGCCACAAAGCTTTAAAATAAATAAATAACCAAAGAGCAAAATATGGGGTCACTGGGAGCTGATCACTGAGATACACCAGTTGTATAATGCGGACTAATCCACTTGATTCATGTGTCTCTGTCCCCCTGTCATTATCTCTCTCACGTTCTCACAATCCGGGAGTCTCTCTTTTTGCAGTTTTCTCTCCCTCTGTTCATCTTTTACCCCCTCCAACAGCAGTGAGTGCAGCGATTCAAACAGGCTCCACTGATTATTTAAAGGGTCAAGGTCCGTTTGGGCACTCTGATGTGCTCAGCAGGAGCTGGTGGAGACTTTATTAGCCTGATTGCCTTTGAAGTCTTTCAAAACGAGTGCAGGAAACTCTCCTGCCTGATCAAAGGAGGAAAGACACAAGGAGATTAGGATGAAGTGCTTCGAGTACTCTCCTGCTGGAGCTTTATGGATAAAGATGTATGAAGCATAAACAACTTTAGATACGACTCGTTTCATTATTAGACATTATTACATTTTACAGCTTAGAGTTGAACAAAGAACATTACAAACCTCAAATTATCTGCCGAGTGAAAATTTGCGAATGCGGCGAACGGTTCAAGAACAATTAAAGTAAATATCCTTATCAGTCGTCTGACAATAATTCTCCACCATTACTGAAGGAAAAATGTGGAAAAAAAAAATAAGAATTTGGAAATCAAACAGAATGAGCTCGCCATTGTTCCAGTCCCTGAGATCCACGTGGATCCTGACTATCACCTCCTTGCATCACAGCTGACATTTGCCATAATTATTCATGTGCATTAATGATGCATGAAGCACCACTGTATTCAGGGAGGTGGTCTGGATTAGATGGCTAAATTTCATGCCACCTCATGCTGTCACACATTTGGCTGCTGCTCCAACCCATTTGGAATAAAAGGTAAGAGGGTTCATGGAGAACTCTCTATGGTGAGTGTGAAGTTGACTCATTTATGAAAGACGATGCACATTCTGCACAGAATATGCATTAAGTATAACAAGTCCATTTGCATAAATACTGAAGTCATGAGACCCGACAACAGAACAAGCACAAACAATAGTCACTTACTTTTGCATTTTTTTTTCAAAGTTGGCAATTTTGTTATTTTTATTTGTTCTAATAAAAGTATGACTCAGATGACGCAGATGTGATATAATACAATATGTACCTTAAGTTTAAAAAAGTACTGGCTTGAGTCTAGATGTATCAATTAATTTGTTATTTTCATTGTATTTAACATCCACCGTGTATTTCAGACATTCACAAACTTCAAAACTTGGGGCCAGTTGGCTTTATTTTGCAAATCAAATGAATACAGGCCTATGACATGTGAAGGAGAATCACATTTCAGGTGCAGTGTTTTCTGTGGGAGAGAGGAGCTTCAGGACTTTGGCATTTTTAACTTTTACATGCACAAGAACATATAAAACACCCAAGAAGAGCAAACACAATGAAAATCTTAATCTTCTTGAACCTTTTGTGCAGCCAAACAGAAATATTCTTTATCATGACACAGTAACATTAAGTGTTGGATACAGGTTTACTTGTCTATGAGAACAAAAAAAAAATGCTTCACACCCATTTAAGTGTAGCTAGACTACACATTTTCTTTTGCCTGACTTGAAAAAGAACACGTAGGATGAAGGTAATGATGCTCAACAGATGGCATAAAAAGAAATGGGTCTCTTTTCCTATGTCCCTAGCCATTTGGCTAGACTGGAGTACATTTTGGTCAGCCAACTCAAACACAGAAATCAGGACACGCATTAAGTCACTTTTGAAACAAGAGGAGTTCAAATGTTGTTTTAGGCATCTGGTCACAGAGAGACCGCCAGATATTCTTCTTCGTCATTAGAACTGTGCCCACGGTTTAAGGGAG
This sequence comes from Spondyliosoma cantharus, assembly GCA_900302685.1. Classification (NCBI taxonomy): domain Eukaryota; kingdom Metazoa; phylum Chordata; class Actinopteri; order Spariformes; family Sparidae; genus Spondyliosoma; species Spondyliosoma cantharus. The sequence continues at coordinate 14,431 of OMLP01041359.1, read as the reverse complement.
ATTACGAGTAATCCTTCATTCAAACGGTTAAAAAAATACCTTTGACTTCGTCCTCAGCAGACCTTCTAGCCAGGCCAGAGTATCTGTATTTTACTTCCTTAAGATTTTGTAGGCAAATGATTTACCGCTGCACCAGTGATGGAATGTAACTATTACATTTACTCAAGTATTGAACATAAGCGCAATTTTTAGGTACAGTTACCTTTATTGGTATTCTATTCAAATCACACCTTATTCCTCTCATACATTTCTTAATGTTGTGGCGATAACCAGAACAGGGCGGACGATAACAGCTGCAATCACCAGCTCCTGTTAAGTGACTTCAGGTCTTCCAATAAGGTTCACCCGGAGCATCGGCTCGGTTCATTGACACAGTGATGTCCCCCCAGACTACCAGTATCTCTGCATCCCAAGATAGAAGCAGATGACTGAGAGCTTCCTGCTCCTGTGTCTCCTGTATCTGCGTCACTGACAGATAGTCATGACTTTACCGGCAGGCTTCACTTGATGCTTTATCTCACCCAAAACGGATACGAACCAATATTGGAGCCACGTTCCCTAACAAGGGACTGTGTGCGGGAGTGTTGGGATCTGGACACTCAGCAGCGTTCAGAGTATCAAAGGTGAGTGTGTCAACAAGTTTCCTCCTTTATTTAAATCCTCTGCACCACACACAAGAGTAAAATGTGTGTGGGCTTGCTCTTAACCACCATAACTTTGTGTTTACGTCTATGATTTTGATGCTCCCCTCTCTTTCAATATTTCATGACCAGAGTTGAGTCTGTTTTCTTTGAAATGTAGCCAGTGAGTACAAATAACATCACATTTTTTGTAAATAGTACCATAATAGCATTGGATGACAAAAAAGTGATCTAATCTGAACTCTTTAGGATTACTTTAAAATAAAACATTACAACATGAATGAACAAAAAATGAATAGATGCAGCAACTAATATTTGTGCATTTATAGTCAGTCAACTTGAATGACACACAAATACAGTTACATCCTTATCAAAAGGTAATAGAGCATTCTGCTATCATGAAAAGGGTTCATAAATTTAAAATTGACACATTTTAAAAACTTCATCAAAAATGTTATCAAGTAATCTTGGACAATGTAACTATAATTTAATTACAGGTTTTTTCAAAATCTAATCTGGGGTGATTACATCTATATACTTATTTTTTGTAACCTGATCATGTACATAATCCCGACAGCATGTACTTTGTTACTTAAAAACCCTGCAATTTTAGTACTGCGTTACAATTTGATAAATGGGTCAAATTTTTTGGCTGACAATATAAATTAGGTCAGATGCTTTGTGCACAACTCAGGGATCGTATAATTTAACTTTGTGACATTTAAGATAATGGAATAATGTTGTCACATACTTTAATGCTGCCAGTCGCCCCTGGTTGAAAATAACACTTAGAGGCTTCGTCAGCTAAACTTGCAATTACACAAGGTCATAACTTCCAGGAAAGATTCCGAATTTCCCCCACAGTCTTCTGAATTCTGTCCGATACTTCAAGGAATCACTTTAAATGACTCAACTACAAGCTCATCTGGGACTAATTACTATCTGCGGTGTCATGTTATGTCGTGCAATCAGCTGACGGCTCTTTGCAGTAAACCCTGTGAAGATGAGTGCTGACTGTGAGGTTATAGAGGAGGTTATCGTAGAACTCTTCACTGTTCATCTCACTCCATGAGGAATCTCGAGGACTGCACTTCACATGCGACCTCATGCAGCAGTACTTAATGTCATAGTCTCCTCTTAATCGAAGAAACTTTGTGTCTAACAGGTGCTGTAATCTTTTATGCAAAGTATGTGTGTAATACAGTCCCTGAAAGAGAGACGACTGACAAAAGGTTGTATCATCAACGTGTATTTTGCATGTTTGAAGTCATATTGATGACCCTTCATCGTACAGTATGGCATTCAAGTTGAGTTGAGTTCAAATGACAACAATCAACCTTCTCAGACCAGATTTCCAAAAAGGTTCTTTAATAAATAGCGGCAAACTGACTGACTTTAAAAACATCAGTAGCTCTGTGAGGCAAATATGTTGGACAATTAGACACTTGAAGAGCTATACTATCATTTTGTCTGCTGTGGAGTCTGATCAGCACTTCTAGATACAAAAGACAGGGCGCAGAATATAAAGAAGATGCTGAGATGATTCAAAGTCACACCTTGTTATAACTCAGTTTACAAATATAAGCCTCCATGGGTATTGCATAACAATTATGAACACTTGTGAAGTTCCTGTTTTGTGGGGATTTTCAAAACACGTCGATACAATCAAAGGGGAAAAGAAATCTGAAATGTTCGGACAAACAATGTATTTTTTGATCCCACAGATGATGCCAGAATGTGAATTCTTTCCTTCTAACTTAATGGCAGATAACAGAAAGGATTGCCACCCCCCTCCCCGCACACACACACATCCGGTGTAAACATTCCACATAAGCAAACACAAGGACAGAGCTGGAAGTCCATGGAGGGATCTAGACACACTCTGGTGCTATCAGCTACCACCCCTCCCCTACACAGACACACTTTCTCTCTCCGTGGTTACAGTGAGTGATGACGGGTCTCCATTTTTACATTATCTAAGTGACAACCACTGGAGGTCCTGTTGTGCTTCTTGGATCGTACTGTCCATGCCTTGGTGTCTGTTTATTTCCCCAATGTTTCCATTTGTGGTTTCACTTTGGACTGCTACTGTAGAAACAGTATACTAAAAGCCATGATGACACAACAGCAAGCCACCCAGGGACTCTTTCGCTCACCTGGAGAAAACAAATACATGTTAAGTTCAGAAATACACCGTTTGGCCGCATTCCATTGGTAATATAAGAACAATATGACTTAGCCTTACCTATCCTGGCACACTTCCAGAAAATTCCTAGAAGCCTAAAAGATCAAATAATACAAAAATTGAAATCAATACATCAACAAAACAAAAAGGCAGGAATTATTCTGCTCTGAGATTAAAATTTATTTCAAAAAAGAGGCCGCCTGCTGTGCCGATATGTCGTGGATAACTGCTTGTCAGACCTGTCAGACCTTTACATGAGGACTGAGATCCCCTTTCTGCAAAGCCAGGGCAGCCATCAGACGTCTATTTCCATGTAAGGAATGTGCACAGCAGAAGAGAGGGCGACAGCAGGCAAGTCGTATTTATCTCTAGTGACAGCTGAGGCAAATGTGGCACTTTTCCGATGTGTCTGTTGCACTGCGTAAGGATGTGTGTGTCTTCAAGTATATGTGGACAAAATTCCTTCAACTTTCAAACTGACCAGATGGTGTCAGCGTCCCATTGTGGGTTTTTCTTTGTCTTTTGACTTGGAATAGCCCATGTTTTAAAGTTAAATTGTTTTACAATTTTAGCAAACATCTTTCTTTTTATTATATTTTTCTGTATAAAACAGGTTTTCTTATAATTTGCTCTCCCCTCAGATTCTACCACACGAGAATTGTTTCCACAACGTGTGGCTCCAAATCAATACAAATAATGTCTCAAGCCATCAATCAAGTGGGAAAACTATTAAATCATTCCACCTGCCACTCTCAGGCTCAACTGTTTGTCTGGAGAAGACGTCCCTCCCTGCTCCAATGGTATGTGTGTTTGTGTGACGAGTGTGTGAGAACGTGTGCGGCTGTTCCTGAGCTGTGCCAGACTTATTAGAAGTGAATCATGAAGTTTGTACATCCAAGGATAATAATGACTCAGAAATGCTGAAAATTAAGGCCTTCTGCTACTTTGCTCGCCTCAATGAGGAGCTTCTTCTTATTAGTTAAAAAAAATAAGCAAGTGTCCTTAAAAGCTCCAGTGAGTGACACAGGGATGGATAATGTATTACCTTACATGACACAGAGCAGAATGGGCTTCATTTCAGACCATTTCACGCTGATTAAAATGAGATTTTTAACCAGTGAAAGAAATAAAAGCTGCTCTGGCTTCCAAATAACCCTAACACATGGTAGCTGCCAGATTTTAGGGCTCTTGTATTAACTACAGATTGTTGTTTTGTATTTTCTATGAGCGCATCCACAGACACTACTTAGCACTTAAATCATAGCACTTATGTATCCTTGATGAATAGCAGTTAGTATGCTCAGATGAGTCCTTGAAAATTGTTTTTATCTTTTTGATGATATGTTGTGGTGTCTTTCTTGTGACAAATGTACTTATTGCAAGTTGCTTTGGACAAAAGCATCTGCTAAATGCCCTAAATGTAAATGTAAACACAAACAGTACAGTTGGATCAGGAAAGACAGGAAAAGAGCCACCTCTCATATCAAGTGAGGGGTATCTCATCAAACGCTGATTGAACTGTCTAGACAGGGCTGATAGACCATAAACCAAGATTTGTGTTACTACTCTGCCTATGTCTTGCCTAAAATGTTTTTAAAAACCTATTTTATCAAACCATTTGGCTGCAATAGGGAAAGATTGTGAACCAGAAGTGGCTACCATATCATTCCTGCATAGTGAATAAAAAAGGCTGACAAAAACTCAGATCAAACTAGGCAGTGCTGATCCAACCTGACCCATGATACAGTTCACTGTCTAATTCTTGCCTAAACATGTTCAAAAACATATCTTAATGTTTTCCGTTTAGCTGCAGCATGATATTGTTTGCTACCAGCAGGCTGCCTTAGTGTTTCTGGTTTCAAAGCAGATGACGAGCCAAAACCAAGCAACGCCCAACTCGCAGGATGTCACCAGTCAGTGCAAGTGGTTAATGATCCTTTGCCGTGCAGTGCATCCTGGGCGTTGTAGGTTTTCTACCTTTTAGCAAATGGGAATACCATTGCCAATTTTACCTGTTTTCCCTCATCTTGTTGCACCAATTCCAGACCCCATTTGCTTTCTACTGCATACTTAGTTCAGTTTTATGCAAAGGTCATTTTCCAGCAGTGAAATACTTAATTTTATATCTGGAGTAGCATGTGAACATACCCAGTCTTGTTCTTGTCTATCAGGCTGGGAGCCATCGCCCTGATGTAGGCACAGGTACAGATCAGGAGGAGGATCACTGTTAGCAGTGACTGGAAGTTGAAAATGGCCGACTGCAAGATGGAAGAGAATAATATATTTAGTACAAACATGATATAGTGCAGCTTGCCAGCAAACCATCTTAAAAAATAAAACCACTGATTTTGTTTATTTAAATTTTCTGTAAGACAGGTGTTATGATAGTTGGAAGGAGGAATGTTGTTGTACCCACTATTCAGTCACATAATGGTCAAAGATTGGGGGACCAGAATAATGGACAGATAACATGTTTGACCATAGACTTGGTTAAGAGTACCTCTTTGAGTGGATATATATACTAGCTCCCAAATCCCATACTACCATGTGCCAAAATGAAGAACCAAGACCCCTCCACCTGGCGTCAAACTATGTGGATTATTTGTATGATACAATGAACTGGGACCCAATTTTATCACAGTTACAAGTTTAGAACAACAGACTGAACTGGAAATTTTAGATTTACTGTTTGTATTATGTGTAATAAAAGCATAACTGTCTTTTCACCACCCGATATTGAAAACTACGAGCATGGATGCTCATAGTTTTAATCACTTTTCCTTATCACGTTTCCCTAGTAATTTACATTACATTTATTTAGCTGACACTTTTATCCAAAATTACAAGAATCATGCATCATAATTACTTATAATAACACTACAAAGATAGCAAAAGGAATTGCAATGATTTTTGATGCAACCCCAACATTTATGAAAAGATTCAGACTCTCTGTTCATGTAGCGTCATTCTGGGATGACTTCATATGTGCCCTAAATGAGAAAGTCCAGAGTTCACCCTTTGAATATTACATCATACCAAGTCTTGGGTGATCTACATGCATTTTTTAATAATGCAACATTACTTTGCATAAAAAAATAAATAAATAAATCATCAAGGACATTAAAGTGGATTTTTTTTTTAGGGTATTTTCCTGACATGGCACAAACACTTCTGCTACCTCTGTAATTAATACAATATGGTGCCTATGATCTTGCTGTTGACAAAATTATGACATTAAAACAAGTTAGTATTTATAGATTTATAGACTTTGTATATAAATGTTGTGCTTAATTCTGCTATATGAATGCTGCATGGATTATTTATTATTATCCTTCTCCCTAAATGATTTGATAAAGATAAAAACAAAACATCTGAACGAATGGTCCACTGTCCTTATGATTGCAATTAAGGAATAACTACGATACGTGCAAACTAGCTTACTTATAAGCTTCCGTTAGAGAAAACAAAAACATCCCATTACTGTTAGTATATAAAAACAGCGCAATGCCAATCCACAATAAGTAGATCAACCACACAACTGTTACATGCTCCCTGAATTTTACTGCAGCTACGTGGCACACACCGCTAAACATTGCGATGCTGGCTCTTTTCGTATTGGTAAATCAGTAAATTACTTTTGCATTGGGGATCAAACGGCAAGCGATGATAGAAGACCGCAACTTACACAGTGATCTAAATATTTTAAATAACGATGTTTACCAACAGAAACATACTGTGATAGCTCGATAGGCTAAAAGTTTAGCGAATCTCAGTTAGCCAATTCTAGCTAAGTAGTTTAGCATTTACCATACGTCCTGCATTACCACGAAGGCTAGCGTAAAGTGTTGTCACAGTGTTTTGCACACAGATTAGGAGAACCGCATGTGTTGTACATAATGCCTAAAAGACGCCGTTAAAGAAAAGAATCACATTTTCTTCATATAAACAAGCTTACCATTTTTGTTGTGAGTCAAAGCCACATCACACTTCCTGCTCTCTGGAACTTACGTAACGTAACCCAAGACGTTTACGTACGTACGCAGGCGCTGCTTCACAATGTTTCGCGTCTCTGATTGGCTGAGAGCACAAGGGGTGAAGGTTGAAAGCTTCAGTCAAAAGCTGTCCATCGAGAGGGAGAGCGGCAATGAGTTGAGTTTCATTGCTTCGTTTGGACGTCGCAGTAGTTAGCCCTTACTATACCGTAAGTGTTTTAAGGAAGAAATGTACGTAACTCATGCTATCCACACCGATATTAGAGTGAGTCGAGTCACTCCTACTGTCAGTATGAGGAAACCACTGTAATATTCAAGCAGGGCGGAACCACTGTAACACGCACAAGAGTGGGCGCCTTGCTGTTAAAGGAGAATCATCAGAACTGACATTAGCACAGCTACGTCGTGAAGATAGCTGTAAGATAGCTTTGCTAATTGGAAAGAACTTTGAGGAGGTGCTAAACGTTCTTATAAGTGTACAAAGGCTGTGAATATTTATACAGGTATCATAAAGCAAATGCAGTGCTCAGAGAACAAAATATATGTGTTTACCAGTAAATGAATCATCAACAATACACACATTGGTAAAGTTTCTGCTTGAACCGGTCTATTTTTACAAAAATGTAGTTTGAATTCTTTGGGACCTGGGAACTAGTGACTAAAAATGTAACTTTTTGACATGTTACAGACTTAACAGTTTTAAAACCATATAGAGAAACGTGACTTTTATTTCCAGGTTGATGGATGTATAGATCCTACTCTGTCATAGTGCTGTAAGACTGACATTTTTGTGGTCCACTTTTCTTTCCGAGTTTTCACAATGAAGTCCCCTCCCTCAAACCAGCCCGGCATCATCTTGATTGCATTTAAACCATGTTTCACAAATCCCCCTCGACCTCTCTTTCACAGACACTCCTAGAGAGCTCTTCATGTGAGAAGCAATCTGTCAGATTGCGAACCACACATAAATAATGTATTGCATATTTTACTACAAGAGTGCAGATGACAACTTGTTGTAAAAAGCAAACAAATGAAAAGGCTGTTTTTTTTTTAAGAACAATACATGCAAAAGTGTAATTTTAATCAGTCTCACATTTCTCTTAATGTGATTAAACTTTACAGATTACAGAGCTCTAAACCGATTTAGGCCACAGTACAGTGCATGCGTGCCTGATTACTGCAGTCAAATCAAGGTTTGATGTAGCCTCTCAGCATGTGCAATCTTTCTCTTTGTGTATGAGAGGTTACATCAGGTCAAACTCTTTGGTATAACATTAATAGTTTGATGCTAAGAGTTAAACTTTCTGCCAGCACTGGCATATGATAAGTTCATTTGGAGTTGTTGATAACTATAGAGCAGATGGGAATGGAATTTATGTTCGGTATACCACCGGTGCTGTGCTGTCACAGGTTGTATTGTGCCATGGTCTCTAGTAAACTTTGAGAAAACCATAATCTTTGCCTTACATTTGTGATTGAGCATGGCTTTGTTTTTCACAAGTGTATCTTATTCCTATGTGAATACCGCAGATGTGAAAAAATGACCTGTTATTGTGCAGCGGAATCCAGTGTCAGCAAGTGGTACAGCTGAGCTGAGGTCAAGAAAGACTACACTTCTAGGCTAGCCATATATGCTTGTTTAGGGGATTGCCCTCTTGAAATTAGTCACCTCTTCAATGATTTGAAAGTTAGTGTGATTGTGGCTCACGGCTCGTTGTTTCAGTACATTGCAAATTACTTTTTATTTGGCAAACATGTAGATGCTGACTGATACTGGATTACATACTTTTTTGTGTTTTGTGCATATTGGACATATGTCGATACTAATATAATTGCGATGGGCTGGTATTGGCCAATTGATATAGCCTGTTAGCCTGTCGGAGAAGCTAACAGTGTTAACCTGTTGGCTTTACATTTTCTTGACCACGTAATAATGGCAATGTGTATCCTTTCCTCCACTGACATGGTTAATTCTTCTGACTCACCAGAGCTAAAACTGAAAACTTTCTTGTCCTGCATCAGTCTTTACTCATTTTCCCTTGGACATGACCTCTGACATGACGATGGTTTAAGCCTTTAGGCTTTGACTTATTTTAGTATTTGTTTGCTTTCTATTTGTCAAGTGATTTAACACAGCCAATATCTGGAAATAATAATTAATAAAAGGCTATGGCACAGGTTGCTGCTGTTTAGGGCAGCACTGCTTCTGCCGCTGATTAATCATGAGAGCTGTGGGAAAGCCAAAGCGTTCTCCTTTTCATCTTGAAACCAATGTATTGGAGAAAGCACGAGAGGAAAGTCCAGTGAAAGGACAGAGAGAGGACTGACCTAATTGTCAGAGCCCATTAAAGAGACCGTTAACTGTCTTCGCCTTTTCTGCTCCTCATTTAAGACACTGGATGCATAATTAGAGGTTCTCTTTGTGACTCATTTGCCTAGCACTTCCTGCAAACAGTTTTGTCTTCCAGTTTTCGTATGAGGCAACGCTGCAGAAATGACAATGAAAAGGTACAGCAAAAAATTACAGAGGGAGTAAAAGAAGAGGATAAAGGCTGTGTGTCAAAGCTGTCGGGTAGCCTTGGTTGATGATTTAAGCATTCCAGCGATTGTGTCCATCGATCAAGTAACTATTGACTTTGAAGGTTTTGCGCAGTTCTCCATTCCTCGCAGACGGCGCTGTTTATTTAATTGGAGTGTCCTTCTGTCATTACCACAGGGTCATCGTCTCTGCACAACAGATGTTACAGTAACTAATGAGTAGCTGGGCTCATTTTATGAGGTTAAAGTTGAACCCTTCAGCTCCCTCATCTTGTTCAGCTCCTTCGTCCAGCCACACCCCTTCTTGAAGCACAAAGGGTCAACTGTAATCGTTTGCAAGGTTCTTTACTGGTGCGTGTGTGGAGAGGGCACATGTGTATGCCTCTGTCAGATCTCTGCTGTATATCGCACTCTGAATAACCTTGACCACCTGCTCTGTCAGTGTATATGGCGGGGGACGCAAAGAAAGAATACTAAAAAGAAACATGCTGTCACGTCCTAAGTTATGGCACAGTGTCCGAAAGCAGTGATTTTCATTTTTTCAAACATGTCCAGCTTGGCTAACTGCCAATTTAGCTGTCCTTTTCCCTACATCTACACACACTTTGCCCTATATTTAAGTGGGGAAGACATCCAACTCACCTCTCACTTCACGTGGAAACAGTAATCACATGTTCTGGCCTGGACATCCGTAATCAAGTAAAAGTTTCTCAAGCTGTTTGAGAAGAAAAATTATGCGTAGCCAGTAAGCCAAAAGGACATTTAAGGAACCTGGATCATATTGTAAGCCTTAGCTAAACAGTTTTTGTAAGTGATCTGTTGAACTGATCTGTGTCTGGCAGGAGACTTAACTTTTAACTGCAGCAGTCAGTCAGTTAGCCAAGACATTAGCCTGAGGGCAAGGTGACATTACCAAACAAGCTTGCTGAGTACACTTTTTGGGCAGCGCAGTATTGGCAAACAATTATTTAGTTTCCACAATATAAAGTTATTCTAACGGATCCTATGGGTTTGCTTTACTCATTTCGGTCTGGCGTGGCTGTGCATGAATTTGCCTGACATGTGTTAACCGTAGCAATAGATGATAGAAAGCTCTTGCCTTCATTCACATCAGTGCGATCACTTACGTGTGAGTGAACTCATGACTTGCAGGGTTTCCTATTATCAAACATGACGTCTATCTGGAAGTGTTGTATATCTCCCGAACTATACACTGAAATCTAAATTAGTTTGATGAGATAAATAGTCCTCGCAGCTGTAGAGCCATGGTTCATTTTTGTCATCTACAGGGTAACATGTCATTTTAAGGGTCGTGAATCTTCTGAAATTAAAAACTATAATTGGGTCTAATCTGTTCTTGAATGGATGTTTCTGGACTTAATTATTTTGTATTCTCAAGAGATGCAGTTTAGCTGTGTGAGGTCAGGATATTCATACACACCTACGATATTTAGATAAATTAACACACTTAATCAAATCAGGCAACAACTGTGCTTTTTCATTTTTTAATGTCCTTGTATTTATTTTGAATTGTGTTTAATTATCTTGCTGGTGGTCAGGGAGCCCACACTCCTGCACAAAAAAGCTGCCAAAACCTGTTAAACTCCATGTGGTTCCACTGACTCAGAGAGACCCCTATTAAAGACACACACGGACATTTATTACCAAATCCAAGTAGTAAAACAATGAGGCACATTGATGCAACTGGAGGACTAACACAACCTTACAGCATCAACAAGAATTGACCGGAGGGCTGTCTGTGAAGGGGGTCTGAGGACAGAATGCTAACAGTTAACCTAAAAAATATCCTAAATGCAATGCAGTGAGCATGATGCTGGAAGATTGAATCATAATGATGCCTTGTTAAAAGTCTCTTAATTCCAATCTTTGATCTTTCTTACAGGTCATGAGTGGTATAGTCCGACAGATCACTGTAAGTACTGACCCAGTTACTCCCTACTTCCTGCGAGTGGACTGGGCTGCAGACCTGGGTGCTGGATTCACGTTAGCTCTCACCGATGGCAACGCTGCATGGATCGGAGAAGGTAAAGATTTCTGATATGCAAACCGAATGAAAATAAATTCACCATTGAGACCACTCAACTGATTCATAATAACAATCTGACAACAATTCTTGCAATTGAACTCACTATTTCTGGGATTTATGTTCTGCAACAACTCAAATCTTGGTGCGTACACACGTTTTCACTCTCACAAACGCACTAAATGAAAGACTAATTGTATTACTTGGTACAGTGATGTAATTGGTGGTCCCGACCCCTGGGTCGAGAACCAATGAACTCTGCTGGGTTGTCACCAGGTCTGCCATTCAACAGACTATCCAAAGTGTGTCGGCACCTGGCTGAACCTCATCTCATAATAATGTAACTGTTGCTAACCAAAGGGACAGCGGTGACCTTGTTTCATCATCCCCCTTCACTCCTGTGCTGCAGCATACAGGTGTATGAATTAGATTAAACTCTACAAGGCTTGTCTTTGTATGTGCATGTCAGTGGACTGTCTGTGTGTGTGTGTGTGTGTGCGTGTGTGCGTGTGTGTGTGTGTGTGTGTGTGTGTGTGTGTGGTTACCTATGCACATGAGTACATTTTCTCTTGAAGGACACCTGGAACATAACTGCTCCCTAGTTTTCTATTGCTGTCCATCTGCGGAGTTGACAGGCAGAGTTGGGGTTGTGACAGCTATGTGCAGGCTTCTGGGTCGTCAGTGCTTCTGTGTTTGATGTGTTAATTGGGACCCTCGGCCCGGTGTGAGCAGCTGTGCAACAGCTGATGGCATTCCCCTTGGTTTCTCTGCATGCTCCCTTCTAAATCCGCTTTCACATGCGTTCATGCATCACTACATAATTCATGTTTATGGTTTTTGCTCTTCAGTCTGCTAACACCTCTTTGCCCCGTGTCCGTTTTCTCTTAACTGTACGAATTTCAAATTATGCAAAAATGAGAGGAATGTCTTTGTGTTCAGTTTCAGAAGACGAGGTGACAAAGGAAGCTGATGATATGGCAGTCGCGAGGGAAAAATATGTTGAGGACCTTCTTCAAGCTCTAACAGGAGGTGGAGGAGGAAGAGGAGGGGGAAGGAAACAAGGCGAGGAAGAGGTGTATTCCTTTCACCTGACCCCAGATCACTGTCATCTCTCATATCAGAAGATCTGTAATGACATCTCGGTGAGCAAAAACCTTGGGTAGATTGTTTTTATCGAACCAGTTGTGAAATCTTCACTGTTAACAGTATGGACGTGCAAACAAAACCTTTCCAGTTTACGGTTTTAACATTAATATATGAGACTATAAACAGATACATAAGCAGCAGCGTTAAGGCTGTGTTTGGACAGAAAGCAGCGGTGCGTAAAAAAAAATGAAAATTGAGCCCCCTGGTAAAGTGGTAGTGCCAACGCAGTGGGCCCCTGGCAAAAAATGCAGGGTTGTCTGGATACCTCACTGCACACTCTGTTTGATTACGTTTAAGACTGTTGTGATGTGTCACAATATATAATATATTAATTTCATTATAAATATAGCTTTGTGGTGCTACTGGGATGCCCCACGCTTACGTTAAAAATCATACTCTCCAGAAATAAGAGAATATGCTTTTTTGAAACAGACCCCAATAAAAATCATCCTTAGAGTTTTTTTTAAGTTAAAATGCATTAAGTTTGCATACTGTTCAGACATAGTCATACTTAGTTCTACTTTTTACCTTGTGATTGTTGTGATGCCTGTCACTGATATAACATTCACACAACAGACATTCCTTCAAGCTCGTGAATTCATTTTTAAACCGGCCTTTCTGGACTGTCTTTCATTGTGTCACCAGTACCTGACACAACCAGCAAGGCCACCAACATTGCCTGCACATGGCGCAAGAATCACAATGGAATCAGTTATTGGCTTTCCTTGCCTGTAGATAAAGCACGTCGACCTCTGCTGGCATGTGGCATAAGGTTGGACTGGAACTGCAGCTCTGAAACAGCTTGTACTGTGATTCTGGAGTTTGATATATGCCTTAGACCTTTTGTTTGGTTCTTTGCATCATTGGCCAGGGTTTGCCTCTTATAGATGGTTCATTACTTAACCGTGCGTGGTTTGAAACTTAACGCGAAACTCTCGCCAAAAAGCAACCTAGGCTTTATTTTTGAATGTATATGAGTCAAACCTTCGTGTAAAAGGATAATTATGACGAAAGACGCATTTTTAAGATTTACCGTAGTTTCGTTTTTGGGTCAAACTCATTTTCAATGGGAGTGCAAAGGGCACTCTTACGCTAGCATCAAAAATCACTATATTTAAAACACTAAGAAGGCTCGACACAACATGAAACTTTGCTCGTAGTATCACCAGGGTCTCTACACATGAACCCGAGCATTGAGAACATCGTTTGTGTACACAGAGTTTACTAAAAAGAATGTTTTTGAACAACTCACGTTAGAAGCTGCATCTCCGCCGCGCGGCCATCATGGCAGTCAAAAAGTTGATCCGCCGCCTGCGACCTAACAGGAAGGAGAGTAATGGTGGACCGCTCCTCAAGCTTAGTTCCATATGAATGCACGGATAATTCGTTGTTTTGTCATTAGCGAAAAACAATATTGACCTTCAAGTTGAAAAAGGAGCTTCATATAAGAAACAACAATCAAAAGCCGGAAGAGTCACATGACATCTCGCATGGATAGTTGTTGCCGTAAGCCAGTATGCTACTGGTGACCTGAGTGACACAGACACAGCACAACAAAAGGCACTGAAATATGGAATTAGATTTGTGCCAAAAGAAACAAACAAAACTTCTTAAATGTCAAACAAAAATAGGAATTTAAGAGAACATAAAGCTAATTTCAAAAATAAAACTTAGAACTTGCAATCAAATCAAGTCATCTTCTTCTTCTCTCCATTTTAAAGCCAGGGTCGTTTAGCGCGCTAGCTATCTACACATAAGTACTGAGCTGTGTCAGTCAAAAACTAATTAACCAATGGGAAGCTCTGCTGAAAAGGCCCGCCCACCCGAGAGGTTTGTGCCAAAATCGCAAACAAAATGTCAGGGAGCGCAAACAAAAAGTCAGGGA